>JACTAS010000329.1:0-10754 GCA_014884825.1 Fusarium sp. 190-020-2 | reverse complement strand
AATTAAATACTTAAGGTAATAAGTTATAAGCTATAATATAAAGGGCTATTAATATATTTTAGTATTATTATTATTATTATTATTATTATTATTATTATTATTATTATTATTATTATTATTATTATTATTATTATTATTATTATTATTATTATTATTATTATTATTATTATTATTATTATTATTAGTAGTAGTAGTAGTAGTAGTAGTAGTAGTAGTAGTAGTATTAGTATTCTTTTTATTTTAAACTTAAATTTATAAATAAAATAAAAATTATAAAATTATAAAATTATAAAAAAAATATTCTTAAATAGCCTCTGGTTTTTATAGATAACTTTACTATTTTACCGAAGTTTACCTGGCCTGCTCTTATTAGCTGAAAATTTCAAGTTATCCAAGCCAATTTAGACTAGCCCAGACAAGGGGGAGGAACCTGTCAAGTCGGAGATGGTGTAGCTCCGATGCCATGCGTGTAATATATATAGTGGCGTTCCGAACATGTAGACGGGATACGCCCTGGACTACGCTCGGGGTAGTCATGACCTGGGTGGGCGACGGTGGCAACAGCTGCGGACGATGCAAGGTCAAGTCTATGGTATAGTACAACATGTGTAACAAGGTTCGTTGAACCGCGATAGTCGCATTACTGTTCTTTATATCGAGCGGCATTAGAGGGGTGTACCGGCAACAGGGAGGCAAGGCCTCGGCCCAAGCCACAAGTTCGAGGTTGGTAGATAGGAACCATTCCGTATTATAAAGCTTCTTATTCGGTAATAGCATACAGGTGCTGATGGTAGTGTTTTCTGGAATGGCCTTATCCCGCATATCGTCTGAATACATGGAATTTAGCACGTGGCCGATGCAGATGCACAGCTGAACTTTTGCAATAAATAATGCCGCAAGCTCCTGCTGCATCGTAGTATCTCGGACGACGGCGCATTGTCTTAGGAGAATATTATTACCCTTGGGAAAGACCTCCATCTCGAAGTCGCTCTCCTCTAGCATTGGAACATCGAAATCCTCGTCGTGTATCCGGCTAGGCTGCCGCATACCTAGAGCGATGAGGCTATCACGCATGAAACATGACCACCATATTCGTTTCCCCAGCTTCTGTCTGGCTGCCGACATACTCGTGGTACTCGGATCTCGATGGAGGCACAGGGTGTATGCCAGCGATATGGCCACACCTATCCAATGCCAGGCGCCTTTCTTGTCTTCTGATGTCTCGTACCAGTATGTCATCAGGAGAAGAGCTTGCACAACCACCAACTGATTCGGTTCGCAGTCGAAATCATACAGCAACTACAAAGTCGTTTTGTCAGCCTTTAAAACTCTGGGATGAGAGATGGTCTACTTGCTCTGGTCTTTTGGAAGAATGACTTCCTCGCATCTTTGCGGGTCGCATAGCCGGCTTCCAGCAGAACTTCTATATCGACAAATGCTGTGGCAGCAAACATGACGGCCTGGTACATCAGCAGGCTGGCCTTTCCGGCCCGGCCATCGCCGGCGTTTATGGCGTTCAGGAATGGAAACAACTCCAGAGGCATATGCGGGTTGACATATTCCACGTAGGCTTGGAGCAGAGCACTCTGTAACGGCACACTGGGCACCGACAGAGCGCCCTTGGACCGGAGATATCTTACATCTTCAGCGGCAACCTTGGTTGGAAGAGGCTTGAAACCGGGCGGCACCTGGTCGCCGAGGCTTGGTGCACCGTGCTTTATTGCTTCCTTGGTTGCGGCCGCTTCATTTGATACCTTATTTGCAGCAAGGCCAGTAAACGAACCGATAGCAGCACCTCTCGACTTTCGAACCTCTACAACGCCGTTGAGGTTTATTACATTGGCCACAGGGCTGTTCTGTACTTCCGCTCCCGTGACTTTGTTGGCGATGAGGACGTGGTTTCTGGGGGTGAAGAAACGTCAGCCATCAACTCTTTTAACTGTAACGCCCCCTTATTCTCATTGGCTGTGACTGTATAAGGGAACTGGGAGATGGATGGCAAGAACTCACGTTGGCCAGCGAGTTTCTTGGATACTGCATTCCATCTTGTCCCATCTGCAATTTCGACATGGAGAGCCGTACACGACGTCACAGCGCACTTTGCGAGCTCGACAGTGTTTGCATGCACATGCTGCCCGCTTCTTGACTTTGGCGGGCGCCAAGTGTCTCTTGCCGTGTTTTGATGAAATGATGCTTTTGCTGCTGCGAATATTTGTCTCTGTTTTGTCTTCCGTTGCGATTTCTTTAATCGCCGCCTTGGCCGGAACTGCGGAAAGCTCACACGCGCTCATGTTCAGGTGTGATAATACGTATGCTGAAAGTTCCAGAAATGGCGGCGAGCTGCGGGCTAAAAGAAAGTATGACTGCGTTGTAAATTGCAACTCGCCGAGTTGACTCGGTTTCGAGCCCCTGTACATGGTTCAAAGAGCTACATATAATTATCTCCAAATCGTAGATACATGCCGCTGAGTAAGAGGCGTGCTGAGGTAGGCCAAGATACATCCCACCACCAAGTCACGTACAGTTAGCGGCTATCTAGTGTGTCAGCCCAAAACTTTGGTCGTAAGTCATCGCATAGACGCCATCCCGATGGTAACCTCTAGAATTCGCCGGCGGACTTTCCCCTCATTCTTCCCCCTGGCGTCGGAGAATTGGCGGCGCAAATGTGAGGCCGGGCCTGCCGATGACCCGCGTTTTCGGTGGAGCTTGCGAGGTGCTCCGAGGAGTATCACAGTTCCCCGTAGCCTTAAGTGGTTCTAGGAAGAACTTGTGTTCATGACTTCTCGGGCATGTCGCGACGTGAACGCAAAGGAAGGCCAGCCATGCATCCTTGGCTACACTGTGGGCAATGACATATCATACTGTTTGTATCAGCTTCCGGAACAGCGTGGGCGTCAATTCTACTTTGCCAAGGCCTTCGACGTGTTTGCCCCTATCGGGCCAACGCATGTACCCCCGGAGGTCATTGGGTAAGGGGAACGCCTCAAACTCATTACACGTCTAAATGGAGAGACTGTGCAAGACGCAGAGTTTATGAAAGATCTCATATGGAAACCAGCCGAGATATTAAGTTGGATGAGCCAAGGTATGTTGCCAATTCGTGCCTTTATAATATCCTCTCGTGCGTCAGCACTCAACTAATCGGTGCTTGAGCGATTAAAAGGCATGACTATCCCTTCTGGGAGAGCAGTCATGACTGGAACACTAGCAGGTGTTGGAGTTTTGAAGAACCCTCGCCGTCTCTTGCTCTTGAGGGACGGAAACATTGTTGAAGTGGAGATCCCCAACGTCAGTGTGTTGACAAATAAGACTATGTTTGGATAAGGGATTCATTAGCCTGCAATCAGCAACGCATAGGGAGTGTTAGCTAGACATTGAAATGATTTTCATTTAAGCTGCAGGTATTCCAATTCAGATTTTAAGTAGCCCGAAGGTATAGCGTTATGTGGGAATATTCAATAATGGACTTCAAGACTAAAATACACGGGGTGCGACGTGATCTGAACCGCCAAGAGATTCCATCGATGTCAACATCACCATCAGGGGAGGTTGAGGTTATTCGATACTCTATAGAATTGAAATCTGAGCGAGGGTAATGATGGATTGTGTCTGTGTCCACGTGGGCTCGATGAAAGCCCCCAGGTTTTCCCATCTCCATGCTATCCTGCTAGACAATGCTACGGCTTAAGCGACTTTTTGTATAACACTTGATTATGTTTGAGATTCGTCGCATTACGATAGCCAAGCCACCTGGGCCAGAACCCAGTAGGAATATCACAGATACGGATAGATTGGAATAAAGAGAGGCTCTTGATTCTCTATCCAATGAGTGACCGAGGGTCGGTCTTCCATTGATGAACGGCCCATCCAGATCCCGGTCTCCACGGGCGGCTCTAAGTAGACTCTACCCGCTTACGTCCTTCACCACTCACCCAAAGTTCGCCCCGAATCTCTCCAATATCCCACTAAGCAGCGAGAGGGGAATCACGAGGAGATATGACCCCCATAGTATGCCCGCTATGGTGGAGAACTGGTCCACGGGGCCCATCTTCCGGAACCAGTTCACAGCACCATACGACACAGCAAACCCGATGCTGTTCTTTGTCACGTTGGCCAGGACGCCGATATGTGCGGCCCGTGTCGGCAGACAGTCGATAGCATACGTGAGCAGCACGTTGGCCGAGCCGGTAAGTCCGAAACATAGCATACCCCATCCCACACATACCACGATGTAATTATCCGGGTCTCGTAGCGCAAAGCCCATGACTACGCAGCCAGCAGGACTGAGCAAGGCACCAGGCAAGAGGGCGGGGAGACGGGTCACTGGGCTTGTCACACCGTTGGATCGTCGGGTTGCACGGTTGAAGAGCATGTCGGCGAGGGCACCGCCAATGGGGAGGCCAATGATAATACCAACCAGCGAACCAGCGTTGAGTAGGCCAATAGATAACGGATCCCAGAGTAAGGGTGGCTGAGTGTAGATGAGGGAGATAAGGATAGAAGCGATGACAGTCCAACCGATGGTCAGGCCGAATATGATAACAGTAACAAGGACTTGAGGCAGGACGATGAGCTTAAGGGGCTGGAAGAAGGAGATGAGGAACGCTTTCCAGTTTAGCTCGACGAAATGCAGGGAGAACGATCGCCGCACGTATTCCCTCTTGAGCGTCACTTGTTCAGCCGACGATATGGTCTTCGCGGTGCTCGTGACGTTCTCGATCTTGTTCTCCTCGGTTTTGCATTCGGTTTTCCTCGGCACCTCGTCTTCATTCTGGTCCCCTAAGACCGCCCCTCCATTGAGGCTTATGCCGTCGTGCGTCGTCTCCGGGAGCATAAGGATGTTGAAGACGAGATTCACAGCCACGGCGATGGACATGACCCTGTTGAACCATCTCCACTCTCCCAAACATTTGGCTATAGCACCGGAAGTTATAGGTCCAAGCGCTGCGCCAACGGCGAGGAACCCGACGTAGACCACCATGGCCTTAGCGAGATGGTGTTCTGGGAACGTCTCGGCGAGTATGGTCGGAGTGAGAGCCTCTATCAGGCCGCCGGCCATTCCGCCTAGGATACGGGCACTTCGAAGGGATTGGTAGGACTGCGCCTCACCACTCCAGATGTTGGCGGCAAGGAAGACGGTGACAGAGACGATGATTGTGTAGCGCTTGCCGATAAGAAAGGTAAAAGGAAGAGCCATGAAGTTCTGAGCGGCGTCGGTGTTAGCGCGAATAGAGAGAGACTGATGGGGGATTGCCATCGGCAATGGCACAGGTGGAATGTTTCACATACCGAGAGGCCCAAGGTAAGTAAGACGTACGTGCCGAGCTGCGATGCCTCATTCTCAGTGCAGTGGAACTCCTGCATAATGAGCCCGAAGAGTGGCGTTATGCCCGAAGCAAAGACATTTCCGAGCATATTATAGAAGCTAAGGTTGAGGAGGATTAGCAGGCGCCACCAGAGTGGCCATGACTACGAGTTTCAGCATATCTTCTTAACGGAACTCGAGTTTTGGATTACATACATAAGGAGACAAACCCATATTAATGAGACTGATATAACTTGGTTGCGATAGTGTTCAAGCTGTTAGCAGGCGGATTATAAGTCGTCTTCTGATTTCTTTTTACACAACAATCCAGTCCGAACCGCGAACATCGGCCGACATATATATGGTGATCATCGCGACCCGATGCAGTGGTAAGCACTGGGGCCAAGAAAGCCGCATCGTCGCCTGGAGTGGTCTTACATCTGGAGTCGGGGGAACAAGATTCTCCTGTAGGGTTACATGACTCCAACTAACCACCATGGAGCCAGCCTATCATCAATCCCATGGGATTAGCGCCGGAGGAACTAGCGCATAGAGTTTCTCCGCGCTAATGACGGCCTAAACGCTGGATACTCCGGGATCCTAGTGGTCATGAATCGCATGTCCACAACACTCCCCCCACTCCCCCCCCAACTTGTCACCCACTACATGGAGGATTGAGATTACAAACCTGGATCTTAGTGAGAAGTCCATATTTTCTCAATAGCTAGGACGTCGTCGCTCTGGCGACTGTGATTATCGATGAATCAAGCAAGGCTCGTCCCATAAAAGATAACTTCCTAGTATTAAGCACGCAAGGAAATTAAGTGGTTGCGAGTTCCGACTACTTGTACCCTCCAACGGATCCTTGTTTTTACAATTGCTTAGACGGCTAAAATGCTCGACGATAACGATGCTGTTTTTATGCATGCAATACCATGGGTTAATTCTCAATGGTGTATTAGCCCAATTGCATCTGCCTAGGATCTCCTTATAGCATTCTGCTCTACGAAATCTATGCTCATAGGGTTCTGCTGCATACCCAACGTTAGAGATTGGCCTTATCTTCTACCAACGGCAGATGAAAATACTGCTCATACTCCCTCAGGCATTCCGGATTTGCCGCCGTGCCGCCGACCCTGACCCTCTTCCCACACACTATGTCTCTAACGAGGTTCTCGATTTTCTTCCCGTTCGGCGTGTATGGGATGTCCCGAACCTGAAACATATATGCTGGAACATGCCGCCCACTCAAGTCTTTACTGATGGTCTTCGCGATATCTGCACGCAGGGAGTCCTCTAGCTGGGTATTGTCCCTCATTTTGAGAAAGAGAAGCACGCGCTCGTCGTGGTCCTTGGGCCGGCGCTGTCCGACAGCAATACAATCCTCGACTTGGGGGAACTTGTGAAGGACGTTGTAAAGATCGGCCGTGCCAAACCGCACACCTTGAATCACCCATCATGGTCAGTCTACACTGTACTCGAAAGATTTGTTCTTTATCAGATGCCATACCTCCCGGGTTCAGCACCCCATCACTACGACCGTGGATGATGTAGCATTGAGTCTTAAGATCCTTGGACATGAAGTCGCCATGGCACCAGATGCCAGGGAAGACATCGAAATATGCCTTGCGATATTCCTCGTGACCCCCTTCACCCCAAAATGTGACGGGCATGCTGAAAAACGGCTTCGTAATAACAAGGTCTCCTTTCAGGCCCGAATCCTCGATGTTTCTGCCGCTCTGGTCCCAGATCTCGACCCGCATGCCGAGGCTCGGAGCGGCGAGCTGGGGTCCGTGAAGAGGAACGATGAGGTTGCCTCCAACAACTGCGTGCCCGCAGGTAATGATCAGCAGGTGCACTTAATATAGGACAGGGGGATACTAGGGGGTCATGCTCACTGCCTGCAGCTAGATCAGTCCCTCCTGAACTGCTTTGGAGGGCGACTTGCTTAGGGAACATTGCGTAGAACCAGTCGCTCGTCTCCGTTGGAAGGGGTGCCCCGGACACTACTGCTACCTGGAGGCTCTGCATCGGAGGCAATGCTTCACGAAGACTATGCCTAAGCGCCGCGAGGAATTTTGGGCTTGTACCCCAGTGAGTGACACTTCACAACGGCATATCAGCGATCTGTTGGTGACTTGCGACGGAACAATGGACGTTTAGTGGGTGGCAAGGTTAGGCGTACCCCTGCTATTCCAGGAGTTGGACTTGGAATGATGGCGAGGGATGGAGCGGACTGCCGTCATATAGAACGATTCTCGACCCAATGCTTAGAGCAGCGACCTGCATATTCCACATCATCCAGCCAATCTATTCAAGTTATTAGCCATACAAGGCCTATTGGCAAGGAAGAAGGCCGTTTCGTCCACCAACTGTTGTATACTGATAGTACGTCGAGTCTTCTCCCAGTTCGGCACCAAGAATCAAGTCCTTTTTCTGTTGAAGGAGGGCGCCGCCGCCAGCATGACAGATACCTGTAGATAATGTCAGTAGTTGCCCTTCAACAAGTCACGGACTATGTCTCTTCAGATCCACGCAAGCCCTAGAATCAACGAATTCAAGAACCAGCCTACATTTCGGCGGCCCTGTGGTGCCGGAGCTAGGAAAAATATGAGCTCGATTTCTAGGGTCAAAAGCACCGATAGACGTACGAGTAAAGGATGTACATTGGATGGTCAAATGGAAGTTGGGCGAACTCCAGTGGAAGGGATTCGACGTTGAGAAAGTCATTCAGGTGGATACTATGTTGTGTCTCATGTCAGTCGAGGTGCTTTCTCTGTATCAAGGAGCCGTGACTGCACACTTACACGCCTGTATCATTCCAGGCCGGCCCTGTCATGACAACAACAAGCTCTAGCTGCTGTACCCGTTTCTTTAGCTCTCCAACGGCCGCCTTGAGCTTTTCTCGCTGGTTCCGCCTCTGTCCCCCATACAGAACCGTGGATTCGACAAATAAGACTTTGGGTTGGATCTGAGCATATCTCTCGATGATACCCTTAGGTCCCATGTCCGGGGCAGTGGACGAGAAGATGGCTCCGACGCTGCCGGCGGCAAGTAGTATAAGGAGCGATTCGACCGAATTTGTCGCCACGGCTACATAACTCGCGGTCAGCTTCACCTTGAACTCCTAGCATGTGACGATGGTCATCCAACTTACTAGCTACGCGATCCCCTTGCTTGACTCCCACGTGTCTCAAGGCACTCGTGTACAAGGCGACATGGTGGCGGAGCTCCATCCACGTTAGATAGCGCCATTCAGTTCCCCCTTCGCGACACGCTGATACAGCAACCGCATCCGGGTGGGCAGCTAGACCTTTAATCAGTACATTATCCGTGTAGTTAAGCCGGGCACCTGGGAACCATCGTGGCCGTGGCCACATAGATTCGATGCCAACGGCGACGGCTGTCGGAGGCTTGGTGTATACAAGGCCGCAAAAGGTCCAAATGTCGTGGCAAAAGGACTCGATCTCGTCAACGGACCACTTGTGCAGCTCGGTGTAGTTGGTCAAGTTCACGTCGTACTTGCGGTTGATAAGTCTTCAGAATGCGTCTAGGCGCGTCAGGTGCGGGCTGGGATGAATCCATGGACTCTTTGGTGCTATTGCTGATGATGCTGGCATTGTTGCCACGTAGAGCTTCGGCGATGGCTTGAAGAGGATTATGAGGAATGAGATATCCTGAGCAATCTAGATGGTGTCAATATTATCAGCGTTTGTCAGGATCAGTACGCATACACGGTCGGGTAAACGATGCAAATACAATTAAGAGTGACCTTATATGCAAATATCATGGTTGGATATTACTTTCTGGAATAATTGACTCGTGACTCGGAATGACAATATTGAGGTACAATTGTTTGACACGTGGACGCAGGCTACCTCCGAAGTAACGGCCTCGTGATTACTCCCGGCTAGTCCATGAGATAATAGAACGCACAACGGCCATTCATTAATTCCCTACATGGTAAATTACTCCGCGGCGGAAACAGTATATACCCAAAAGCCCAATCTTTGCTGTGGGATGGTGGTTGCGAGACGTTAGTGCAGCGGAAGAAATGTATGGATTAGAGCTAGCGTATTCTCGGTGCTCTAGAACCAGCTAGAGCGGATTAGTGACTCGTTAGACAATATTCAACCTGGAGATCCTCCGCGGAACTCAAAATGGAGACAGCTACACTGTCCTCAACGTCAGCGAGCATTACCTCCTAGCGGAGTACGTAGAAGTATTCCGACTCCTTTCAAGCCGCGACGAATTCTTCAGTTTTCATCCTCCTGCAACAGTCAGCCCAGTGCACCATTTCGAAGTCATCAGAATTAATAGCTACTGTCGTCGTCGGATATTACCATAGATAACATCTAAACCATCAAAAACGTTCTTGTAGCGCCCCTGTTCTATCTCAATTTCCAAGTAGGATAGATTGTTGATCATTGCTTCTCTTCGAGCTTGCGAGGTTCAAAACAATCCTTCCAAGATCCAGCTCGAACGGGTTTCCCACGTATATTTTGAGCATCCAGATCTTGATGATTTGGAGAAATTTGCCGTTGACTTCGGCCTAGTTGAGGCATGGCGCTCTAACGACATAGTCCTTTATCGCGGCTACAGCAAAGACCCATACTGTTACGTCGCTCGCAAAGCTCCAGCCGGCATTGCCGCATTTGATGGATGGGCCTGTATTGCCTTGACACAAGATGACTTCGATAAAGCTGTAGCCATTGAAGGCGCTGCGATCCCAGATCTCGCCCCCGTATCCCGGAGGTGGTCGCAGAGTAATGCTCAAGACACCCTCCGGGGTCCTATTCCATGTGTTGTATGGGCTGAATGAAAGACCAGTGTGCGAGTCCGTCCTGTCTGCAGTGGTTGACATCTTGGGCCCCTTCAACGGAAGCATAAACAAGAAAAAGCTTAGTAAGTTCGTCTTTTTTTGGTCTGTATTATGTATTCAAATATGTGAGACGAGCTGACTCTGGACTTTGGAGAGCGGTTCTCGGACTACTAGTCTTTTTCTCTATAATTAGATACTTATTTAAATTAACTTAAGATACTGTATACTATATTAATAAGTTAATAAGTTTATTTATTAAGAGAGAAGTAATGCCATAGCCACACATAAGGTACTACAATAATAGTGTTTTTTTTTTAATATAAACATAATATAAGACATTATATACTACGTTAAAAAAACATAATAACCTTAATATTAAGTTAATAGATTATATAGCTACTGCCTTAAACCTTAAGATCTAATTAAATAAGTGGCTTTAATTTATAAGTATAAAGAAGATATTTCCCTTATTAATAATAAACTAAATTCTCTCTTTATTATTAACTTTTTAATGTAATTATTACTACTATAATAATTATAAAACTCTATAAGAAAATAAGCCTAAAACTATAACTCTTATTATTTAAAATATATTACTATATAATTATTATTAATAATAATTAACCT
>JACTAS010000328.1:0-10757 GCA_014884825.1 Fusarium sp. 190-020-2 | reverse complement strand
AATAGAAAATCTAAATAAGAAATAATATTAAATAAATAATATATAAAATTAAAAAAATATTTTTAATAGTAATTATATAATAAAGAATTTACTAATAACTATATAAATAAAAAAGGCTATTATAATAATAATTATAAATAAACCTATTAATATAATAGTTAAGTTTAATTATATTAAATTAAGCCATACTAGGTTTATTATTAGCAGATAGTATAGGGCATATACTAAGCGTTATTAAAGTATTATATTTCTTAATAGTAAATTTAATATATATTAGGCTTAATTAATATAAAGAAGTTATATTAATAGCTAGTAAGCTAAGTTCTATAAAAGTGCT
This sequence comes from Fusarium sp. 190-020-2, assembly GCA_014884825.1. Lineage (NCBI taxonomy): Eukaryota > Fungi > Ascomycota > Sordariomycetes > Hypocreales > Nectriaceae > Fusarium > Fusarium sp. 190-020-2. The sequence goes on along the minus strand of JACTAS010000328.1, from coordinate 10,420 downwards.
AATAAGTATAATTTATATATTTATAGTAACTTGCAATAGTAAGTTAGTGCTTATATATAAGCCGTAAGTCTAATTATAAGTCCTGTTAGGCGGCTTATAATAGAAATAAGGAGAAAGCGTGAGTTGGTAGTTAATTGGGGGAAATTTGTGGGTTACACATAACGTAGCCGCGAGGATCTTAACAAGCTGTAGCATACCTATAATTGATTGCATAGCAATTATAGCCTGATCTTTTGCCCTGTGGCTTAACGGATTATGTAACTATTATACCTAGCTAGTTAGCTATTTAATATAAAGTGGGTTAATTTTAACCCTAAGAGGCGTTAAATCTGGTATATTAGTTATATTATTAACCTCTTTTTATAATCCTTTTTTCTTACTTAATTTAAAGAGGCTTTTATAATAGTCTTTAATATTACTTTTAATAATAAAAGTATTAATATAATTAACTACTTTAATACTATATTAGTAGAAACTATATTATAATAAAAAGAGCCTATATTATAAAATAAGAGGCTTAAATTAATAACTAAAGCTAATTAAGAGACTAGTATTAATAAGGATTATATTAGGTAATAATGTAATTTAGCTTTTTAAAAGCTTTATAACCTTATTATCTAGCTTTATAGCTTATTACTTTATAATAATAGCTAGTATAATACTATTAGCCTTAGTCTAAAGATAAATAATATTATATAATACTCCTTTTAATATAAAGTAATTAATAATATTATTAAGAGAAAAGTTTTAATTAATTAGTTTTTACTTAAATATAATAAAAAACTTAAAAATACTATTTTAAGTAATTTTAATTAAGATTTACTTAATAAAACCTATATATTTCCTAAGCCTTTTATATTAATAACTTTATATATTAAAGGAAAATGCTTTCCGATTTCCTAATCCCTCTTTTTAATAAATACTTTACTTTTTTTCTTTAAGAATATAAAGGTGTACTACTAATAGCCTAGCTTAATAAATACTTAAATACTTTATATTATTAAAATAGGCTAATTAGTCTTAGATAAATACTATATTATAACTAAAAATATTTTAATCTGTATTACTACCTTATTACTTAATCCTTTTAAGTAATTAATATATATTTAGTAAAACTAGCCCTAAGACTAATATAAAATAGTTATTTCTAAGTATTAGAGATATTTAAATAATAAAGTATTAAAGACTTTCTTAAAACAACTAAAATATTATTATTATAACCCTAGTAGTTATGTTATATATACCCTATAAAAAACCATATAAAGCGCTAGCCTTAGAGGGACTTAATAATATTATAATAGATTAATTAATATCTTCTTTATATTAAATAATAAATATTAAAATATAATAACTAAGAAATATAATATTCTAGAAATAATTTATCCTAAAAACTTATTATTCCTTATATAATTACTTTAATATATAAAATATATTTACTAATACTTTTATAAATTCTAGCTTACTAGCTATTAATAAGACTTCTTTATATTAATAAGCCTAATAAGCATTATTTAATTATTAAGAAATATAATAAGTAACTTGCTTAATATAATGCCTTAAATAATCTGTAAATATAAACCTAGTATAGACTAGTTTCCCTATTTAAAACCCCTAACTATTATAATTATCTTATATTACTACCTTTAAAAAAGATAATTAGTTATTATTTCTTTTTAAGTTAATTAAGGCAAAGTAAAAGGCTATTTTTATTAATTTAAATAATTTAAATTCTTTTATTAATACTTTATCTCTTATAATTAATTATATTTCTTATAAGTAATAATTTTAATTTAAATAATAGGTATAGTATTTATAACTTAATTAGATAGCTATTAATATCCTCTTTATCTTATTTAAATTAGCTAAGGTAAAAAAAGTTTTCTTAAATATTTAATATATTACTTTATAAGATTAGCTTTAAATTACTAATAAGAATCTTAAGAATGTAAAATATATTAATAACTAGCTATAAGAAAGACTAATTATCCCTTTTAGAGAAGGTAAATTAAATCTAATATATAATCTACTAGCTAGAGATAATAAAATATTTATAAATATAAGTTTATAAAATAATTAAAATACTATAAATAAAAATATAAAGCTATAATATCTTAATTCTACCTATTTAGTTATTATATATAACCTTATTATTATAAAACTATTATAAAGTCATATAACACTACCTTATAATATAACTATTATATATTAATACGCATCTATGCGGCTATGTAACTCATGTTAATAAACGCTGTCAGTCTACGAACATTAAAAAAAGATATTGTGAAGCAAACACGTTACTAAGCGGACCGTCCTACGGATCTATAAATTAATATGGATATTGATTAAACCGCAAAGCTCAGCTTTACGGGTGAACTACTAATTGCCGGCTACTCTTAATTTTCATTGCGGGCTGACCTATGTCCTGGAAGCGCCAAAAAAGTTTCTATACAAAATTAATTGCCAGAGAGCAGCCGGCGTAAGGCATCAAGTGTCAGCGGAGGGCGATTACGTCGTTTGTTACTTGTTGGGTTGTAGGGTTGTTTACGGCCTGGAGGTGAGTCTACGTATGGTTCCCTTTGGGAGCGAGTTGCTGGCTGTGGTTTGATAGCACTATTGTTATGTGGAAGACCTATGTGTATATTAATAAGTATGGGTCCTTTGCTAATTTGCATAAAAGTCGCTGTTAGGATTTAGCTGAGGCAGAAACGGGTTCACTTGCGGAAGACACGCAATACCAACCGGTGGCCGGCGTCTAAGCCATGCTCTAGGTTATACATCCCTTTATATAGAGTCACCATGTTTTGGAAGGATTCGTTATACATCGCGCATTGCTAAAGTCCCTCTTGTGACAGGAGGTACAATCAAGGGCAGGCACGGGGGCTGTCGCCTTTAGAGATGTTGATATCGGTAGAGAGGCGCATTTGATTGTTTTACTTTACGGATAGAGTCATTTTTGAGCATTATGCCATCGGCTCTTCGAGATGTTTCAATTCAGACTGATAGACAAATACAAGGAGTTCCTAGAACTGTCCCTCAACCAGCTCTTCAATCTTTCCCAGCGAGAATTACTTTCTGACTCCACTGTAGCGAGATCTGGCAGCCCTGATAAAGCGAACCCTGTTGTTTGCAGCCACAGGCACCCGTTCGCATCTTTCACCGCCATCGCCGTTTCCGCAGCGTAATGGGAGGAGACAGCAGCCGTCGTCAGCGAATTGCTCGAGGCCGTTAGCGCCTTCGCCGAGAGACTCGCAATCCGGGCCATTGGGAAAGCCGCAGTTTTCGTCGTTGCCGTTGCCATTCACGTTACCGTTTCCATTGCCGGCATTTGCATTGTCATTGGCATTGGCATTTTTGTTGTTGTTATTGCCTCCAGCAGCAACCCTCTCACACCTCTCACCGCCATCGCCGTTTCCGCAGCGTAATGGGAGGAGGCAGCAGCCGTCATCAGCAAACTGCTCTAGTCCATTTGCTCCTTCGCCCAGGGATACGCAATCGGGTCCATCGGGAAAGCCGCAGCTAGGCATCTGTTAGCTCGTATTGTTACAAGGGGATGATCAATTCTAACCCATCCTGGGCGAATGCACTGGCAATAAGAAGAGATAGAGGAATGAGGTACTTCATTTTGAAAGTGGAGGAAAGAAAAGGAATAGTTCTGCCAGCAGATACAACACGTTTGGGGAAAAAAGTGAAGTGGTCTGAAGTGTACGATGTATTAGTGTCTTATAAAATCCGATCAGGTGATAACCAGATCTTATATACTTATACATTTTTGTGTTCTTTTAAAATACACTCGCAGTTTCAAAATGTCTGAGGGCCCCTTAGTGTGGTGTTCAGACACTTCCGTTTCAGGCAGGTTTCTAAGCATTTCACCCACGCACGATGTCACGTCGCCTGCATCAGAAAGGAAAAGAATTTTCTGAAACGACTTGTCGATCATGCTTATGTTTTAACTGTCTAACAAATGTTACATCCTGTTTCACAGCGACCCCAGGTCGTACATAGGATTGTCGGAATTCCGCTAAGCAATTGAGGAAGCTGTCCGCCGGCCTGTTGACAACTGTAGTCTACCTGCCGATGGCCCGGATAACTTTCCAATGCCGCTGGCATATCTGCGGCACAGTTTGGTGCCAGGATCATTTCAGTAGGCATTGCAGTCTAAAAACAACCCCGAACCGACTAGGTTAGGGCTAAAAGTAATATATCTTTAGAGCCTCTTATATTATAGGCCTCTAGAATTTTATAAGCCTACTATAAAACTTGCCATTTTTCTATATTAGACCTACCTAAACCTTTATAGATCAAGGTTAAGGTAAGGGTAATGGTTAAGGTTTGAAAATACTTAGGTAACCAGAAATGCAAATCCAGGTCAATATATTAGCATTAGTTTACCATAATATTAAGGTAAATAATAATATTAAAACCAGAAACCCAGAGAATTACACCAATCCCCAAGATAGAGCTATTTATTTATTTACCCCTATTCCTATTTATATTTTACAGCTATTATAAGATTAGATTTATTATTAATAAGGTTTATAATTATTTAAAGATAAAATATAATTATTTATTATATAGCTAGATAAAGAGTATTAAGAAGGAAGTTACTACTATCTTAAGTATTACTAAGAATTAGTATAAATTAAAGGATTAAGAGCTACTATTACTAATTATATAACTAATTTTATATATCTAGTTACTATAAAAGAATAAATTAAGTTATAATAGATACCTATATATTATAGGAAAGGTATAGAGGATATAGGAATATTGCTATATAATATATAGGTAAATAAATAATTAGAAGAAGGAAGGTAATATTTAATAATAAGCCTAATAGGCATATTAGCCAATCCTATAAAGGGATAGGGTCTAAGCCTAGTAAGTATGCCATTAGGGTTATAGTAAGTAATAGTTTAAGTTTAGCTAGGTTATTAATTAAGATAATAATTAATAAATATAAAGTTGGGGTTAAGAGGGTAACTAGGCAGATAGTAAGTATAAGTGTTATAACCTATATAACTACATCACGTGGCCCCCACAATTTCCACCTATTACAGAAGGATCACTTCTCCTAGTAACAATCCTCTTCTATTAGATCACTCAGATCACAACGCTCCAATACTAAATCAGCATAGATCACTAACAATCCTCAGAGATCTAACCTTTAGATCACCATTATTCCTTACTAAGCTATCAGGCTACCTTTAATATATAAAACACATTTATTAGCACTTTCATAGAACTTAGCTCACTAGCTATTAATAAAGCATCTTTATATTAATAAGCCTAATATATATTACTTAATTATTAAGAGACGTAATACTTAGCAACGCTTAGCATTACGCCTTACGCAATCTGCAAATATAAACCTAGTATGGACTAGTTTACCTGTTTGGAAAACCTAACTGTTATAATAAGACTGCAATATATTTTATTAAAAGTATTTATAATATTAATAAGTATATATTTAAGAGTAAAGCTAATAGAATAATCTAAAATATTAATAATAAGTAGGAGGCTAAGGTATAGTTAAACTAATATAGTTAGCCTTATTATTTAAAGAGTATTAACTTTAATTAGTTATAGGCATTATTATAGCTAATTAGGGATATTAAACCTATATTTTAAAGAATATAAGAAGTTTTTAAGTAGGTATTAGATAATATATATAATATAATAATATATAAATATTATCCCAATATGGCTAAGTTATTTAAGATTATATAAAAGGAGGTATATATTATAATGGCAAAACTATTTTAGGAGTTAATAAAGCTAGATATATAGGAGTAATATAAATCCTAGTAAAAGCAGTTATTATACATTTAGAAATAATATTAATTATAAAATATAAAAGATATTAGCAGTAAGGATGGCGAAAGTAGCTATAATAATAGTAGTAATATATTATTAACAGATAGGGATAATAGCAGCAGCAGCAGCAGTAATAGCAGCCTATTAGCTATCTATAATAATATAAGATAATGCCTACTATATAAGATAATAATATAGCAGGAAGAGGTATAAAAAGAATTTAATTATAGGATTATATAAGTTATTATAAGGGCTAATATAAAGGGTTAGTATATATATAAATAATTATATAAGCGTTATTTAAATACTATAATATAGGTTTTAAATTATTTTTTTAAAAATAGTAATTATTATAATAATATTATTATTAATATATTAGCTATTATAAGGTTAGATAGGGGTAGTAAATAAGTGCCTATAATAAATTATATATTAGTTTATTTAGCTATTTTTAAAGTAGTATAGTATTTAGTATTATACTAGTTAATATTAAAGTATTAAGGGCTGGTCTAATAATTATCTTAATAGGGAAGTAAGTAATAGGCTAAGGAGAATATTAAAGGATTTTTCTAGATTATATAGCATAAAGTATAGCATTTTATAGTCTAGTTACCTAAGGGTAAAGATGCCTAGCTATTGCTAATAAATTAGAGTATTAATATAAGGATATATAGTATATAAATCCGGTATATAATATATAGATTTAAGGTAATTAATTAGCGCAGAAATTAAATTATTTATAGGCAGGTCTAGATTAAGATAAGTAAAATATCTAATATATTATATAGTTTAGTAAGACATTTATTAGATATTATTATAATTAACTAGTAGCTACATAAGGGCTAATAATAAAGATAAAAAAGAAAAATAAGAGAAAGAAGGTATATAGTAGTAGCTACTAAGTTTAGATATTTTGCCGCCTATACTAGTATACTAAACTTGCAAGTAAAGCTATCTATATAGGCTTATTACATGCACTTAAGGGCAGTAAAGCAATATTTAACCGCTTATCTAAAATTATCCTAAAAGGCAGAGTTCTCATTAGCAATATAATCTAGAATTAACCTCTAACCAATACAGCCCTAGAACTATTTAATAGTAATATTCTTATACTAGCTAAGTTAGTCGCTACGAGTTAAGAGACTAGATAGGAGGTTTTAAATCTAGGGGTAGTAGACCAGCATAAGTAAGATAATTTTAAGTCAAAACATTAAGCAGGTCTAAGAGCCTTAATCCTTAAGAGTCTAGAAAGTCCTTTTAGGCAATAGCTTAAGGAGGAGTTAGCGAAACGAGAAAGGGATTACCTTACTATTTACCATAGCCTATTAGGTTTCGCTTTCCTTATTCTCGGTTAATAATAGGCTAGACTTAGCTAGGGCGAGATATTACTATCTCTAGTAATATATCTTTATATTAAATTATCTTTTTATCTTAATAAAATAATATATAAGAAGTCTTAAGTCACCTAACCCTTTATAAATATATATTTTTTTAATACCTAACTATAAACTTTAATTATATAACCCTTAACTATTATAATAAGTTAAAACTTAATTAATTAAAGTTTCCTTAATGCAGCTAGTAATAGGCATTTAACTATGCTTAGTGAGAGGAAATATTAAAGAAGCGCCGACGCCATTCTCATTTAGAGGGATCAGCGCTCATCATATGTCAATCAAATCAACTTTGGCCCCGAAGTTGATTTGATTGACAGCCCTCGAGCTCAAAGTTGATTTGTTTGATACCCTTTTCAATTCCGTGAGTGGAGACCCGTGACCCCGCTGGAGGCTTGTCATGATTACCTCTTCGATCCAATTTGGCGGCCACATTAATTTTCGGAGAGCAATTTCGTAAACGTCATATCCCGAGCTATACGTATTATTAGAGGAGAATTGTCTCCGGGGCGCTTCATGAATGTGCAGACTTGATTGACGGTGCTACGTCTCTGACTCTCGATGGGAATATAACCCATCGTCATCCTTATGTCTTTATTGATATTAAAAACTAGTTCCTGCCCCAGTATTAAACATCAAGGAACTTTATTATCCAAAGAAGTCTTGATTAAAAGAGCAAAATAGGCCTACTGCTGAGAGAAACGGGCATGATGAACCTGGTTATCGACGACGTTATCTAAGCATAATTAATGCTTACCTGGTCGCCGCATTAGGGGAGTTTATTAAGATATTCCTTTTCCTCTACTTTGCCTATACTAGGAACATAATAGCTATTCTCTAGTCACCATATCCTGCAGTAAATAGCAGATTAGCAAGTATTATAGATATTTAGATTATATTATTATATAAATTTTCTCTGCTAATTAATATCTATACTTTCTACTAGATTAGCAGGTAATTATTTAACCTAGTAGTAAACAACCCTTCTTTTATGTTATAGTAAAGACTTAAGTCTGATTATAGTGCTATAGGTTATATTTAGTTTATATATTGCAGGATATCTCCCTTGGCTGCATATGACGTTCCTTATCCCTATATAGCTACTCGGATCTATATATATAGGTGGCCTTATTAAAATAATATTCCTAGGATTAGTAGCATAAACTAATATAATACTTAGACCTTATACTTTTATCTTAAAGGGCATATTCTTAGAGATATTCTTTATAACTTAATTAACTTTTATTATCTTAATACTAGCTATTAAAAAGTATTAAAAAGTATTTAAGATACCTTTATAGCGCCTATTAGCATTAGGCTTGCTTTATTTATATATTTAATCCCCGGTAAGTATACTTACTTGCTAATTATATAATTAAGCACTAGACCTTTAACAGAGATCTGATACTATATTTGCATAAGAGCATTCGTCACTGGTAGCTCTGCGAACCCTATTTGTAGCTTTGGCTGTGCTATTGCTAATACAGACTGCCCTAGGTATTATTAGATCTACTGGGTTAAACCAGCTCTCGGTGCGGCCTTGGCTGCTAGATACTTTCGACTGGTGAAGTACATAAACTACGAAGAGGCAAACCCTGGGCAGGATGCTCCGGATGGCGTTTAGAGGAAGCGCAGTGAGGAAGCACTCAGGGTGGCCTAGTATCCCCAACTTCCAATTCCCATCCTGGAACGGCCCAAAGGTTACAATCCCGCCCCAGTCGATGTATTCGTACTTCTCTGCGAAGCGAACATGCTCGTCGCTCCGTATAGGTTTGTTTCACCGCCCAAAGGATACCTCTCTCCGCAGGTATAGAGAATGCTTGGACCATAGCGATCGCATACGCACTCTGTAGAGAGAGGCGTGCAGTCGGACTTTTCGTTGAAATACATTTTGACAATAGAGAAGGGTTCGCCTTTGTTGGTTTTCGTATGAAACATGATGCCCTGTTTTGCGTGTGTTGGGGGCCTGGTGTCAAAATAGGTGATCGGGCTCCGCTTGTATGGGGCGCGAACTTGTTCGCCTTATCTTGCCAATATAGTCTCTGCATCACGATCACATATCGACCACTGAAGATGGATCTCTTCGTCGCTCGCTCAATTTAAGTGACTTGCAAAGAGCGCGTACGTAAGAAGACTGTGAAGCTTCCTTAATAGAAACTTTTATATATATTATATCGCTGGGATGATATATAAGTGAACAGCCACTCTTTCAAAGCACTTGGTGAATAGAGTGTTAACAACGGCGAGCCATAAGTGATAAAAGAGAACTTGTAAGAGTAAAAGAGCGACAAGTATTTCGTTTGCAATAGAGCTGAGGTCAGTCGGTGACGCAACACAACCATTTATTTGTGGTGCACGTGATGCATGACACCTGCTGAATTACCCAGAACGAACGTAATTCTCTCGTCAAGGGCTAGGCTCATCTGTGGTCAACGTCAAGGGCTGCGTGGTGTTGATGCTGGCAAGTGTCATGGCTGCAAGGAAAGAGGACAACTCCGGGACTCGGCAGGTCACTCTCACTTTGTTGAGAACCCAGATTGATGAATGAGGGAACGTGGACGAATCTTGGTACTAGAGAAAGGGAGATCTTATTGCGTGGGAGTGACGGAGGGGTGAGGAGGGGAGCCACTTTCACGTGCCAGATCAACAGTGGGCATGAGTATGAGCATCAGTTCGTACCTTGAAAATTACCCGTTGGCTCGAGCCGGGGGGGGGCCAACTAAGCAAGCTTAGTTGGGCACAAAACCGTGAGACATGCACAAAAGGGTGAGACAGACGGATTACACCAAATTTTAGGTGAAAAAGTCACGTGATAGGGAAAATTCCTCTTATTATAGCTACTATATAAGATCTAGCTTAATTAGTAATTAATATAAAGAATTTAAATATTCTTTATAAAAAAGATTATTTAGAAATATTTTCTTTAAGTTTATAGGATTTTTCTATAATTAATTATTTTAATTTATAATATTTTCCTTAAGAATTTTATTTTTTAAATTTTAAAGATTTACTAAGGAATATACTTTGAGTTTAAAGCTTATATATAGCTTATAGAATTTATATATATTTTTATATAATATATTTATATCTTGAATATTTTAAATATAATTATTAAAAAATTCTAATTAATTTATTTAATAAGTAAAGGCTTTTTTAAATAAGTATTTTAAAATATTTAAAGCTTAATTTTATAGCTTATATTAGCTTTAAGT
>JACTAS010000327.1:0-10785 GCA_014884825.1 Fusarium sp. 190-020-2 | reverse complement strand
GTTTAATATATTATAAGCTCCCTAAAATATATATATATTCATTTAATAATAAATAAAACTTAACATATTAGTTATTAATAATATTTCTTATTTTTAATAAGCCTAATATATATTACTTAATTATTAAGAGATATAATACTTTATATTACTTAATATTATATCTTACTTTATTTATTAATATAAACTTAAAATAACCTAGTTTATTTCTTAGAAATTATAATTATTATATTATATTTTAAAAGATAAGACTTTTATAATACTTACTTATTATATATATTATATTATTTCTTAAAAGACTTATTTACTTAATAAGGCTTAAAGAAAATTATAATATTATATTATTCTTAAATCCAAATAAGGAGCCAGGCCTAAGGAATAATATAAAGCTAAAAGTAGGAAAAGATATTATTATTATTTATATGTATTTAAAATATTATTACTTAATTATAAAATAATATAAAAGAAGATTAAAATAAAATAAACTATATATAACTAGGCAGAAATTATTATTATTAAACTATCTAATCTAACAGGGGTGCGCGGCATTTACAGGCCATAATTTCATGTATTAGGACCTGACACGGGAGGTAATTTGTATATGGGGCTATCTATTAACGTCTGTTACCCACAGACCGGCCACCCCCACAAACTGGCCACCTCATTTCTTACCTAGCTACCCAATTTATATATACTTTAAATAGCTATAACTCTATGAATTTAATTCTAATTAATTTTAAACTAATATTAATTAATTTAGAATACCTTCTTTTATTAAAAAAGATATAAGTGCTATATTTTACATAGTTATAGATAGAATTTTAGTAAATAAAGTAGCTAAAGCTTATAATATTAATTATTTTACTTTATAAGATTAAATTAAAGGAGGTATAATATTAAGAAAAGCCTAAAAACTATAATAAAATCTCTTTAATATTTAAAAAAAGTATTTATAAAATTAAATTATTATTTAAGCTAACTTAAGATACCTTATATTATATTAATAAGTTAAAATATTTATTAATAAGATAGCTATCTATAATGGCTTCTTATAAGGTATTAAAAGGAACTAGTTATAAGGCTTTTTAAGATAAAATTCTAATATTAAGACTTTAATATTACAATCTCAGCGGTTACGTCACGTATACCCTACAAAAAACTCCACCTTAGCAACCAACCAGACAAAGAACTGACAAGTATAGGAACGACGGCGCTCCAAGACCGCGTCGTTCCAGGACCGACAACGACCTCATATCGCGTCGTTCCCATATAACTACTATTAGTATATAAAATATATTTATTAGCACTTTTATAGAACTTAGCTTACTAGTTATTAATAAAGTATCTTTATATTAATAAGCCTTATATATATTACTTAATTATTAAGAGACGTGATACTTTATATTGCTTAGCATTATGCCTTATGCAATCTATAAATATAAACCTAGTATAAACTAGTTTACCTATTTAGAAACTGTAATTATTATATTTAAGAGGTAAGAAAATTAATTTTAAGTAATATAATAATACTAGTAATATATATAATTAAGTAAAAGAATAAATATAATATTAATAAAGTTAAAATAATAAAAAGAATAGAAATAAATAATTTATTTTTTAATTATAAAAATAAAAAGTTAATACTTATTTATTAACTTAGTTTTAAGTTTTAAATTATAATACTTTAATATATCTTAATAATTAAAAAAGTCTTAACTTATAATTATTTTTAAAGGGAAAATAGTTTAATAATAATATTATCTTAAAACTTTAAACTTCCTAAATAATTAGGAGTTTAAATATAATAAAAATAGTTAAATAAGTAATAAATTAGTATTAATTTAGTTAAGAAAAGTTTTTATTTTATTAATATAATCTAAAAATAAAAATAAACCCTAATTTCTTATTTTTAATAATTATAAAAGTTATATAATTAAGGGATTCCTTTAAGAATACTATAATAATAATATATATCTATTATTTCTCCTTACTTATATTTCTTATATCTTATAGTTATTAAATATTATTATATTTAAATTATTAAAGAAAGTATATTATTAATTTCTTTTAGATCTTGCTTTTATTACTAATAGTAGTTATATTAATAAGATTATATTTTTATATACTTATAATAAAGCTTAAAAAGAAGCTGTTATAAAGTTAAACGCCCTTACTAGCTTTAAGGCTCTTAAATTATAGCCTATTAATCTGGCAAAGGTCTTAATAAACCTAATAATTATTAAGATACCTTCTCCTACTACTATAGCAATTTTATCTATTAAAAAGCAGGATTTTAGTCTCTTAAAGACTCCCTGGTTATTTATATAGCTTTAGTAAGCTCTAGAAACTATCTTAGTAATTACTACTTAAGATCTAATTATTAGGATATTATTTAAAAAGACTAGAAGTTAATTAAATAGTTAGAACTTTAAAATAAAAAAGTAAAATAGAGAAATATATATTCTATAATATAAAAAAGAGGAATATCTCTTAAAAAGGCATAAAAAGGTTATTTATAACTTAAATACTAAGTTTATAAAAATTCTAGTATTAAAGAAGGCTTATAAATAAATATAAAGGACTTTATAACTAGAATAAATAGTAAGTAAGGTTAAGAAAGTAAAACTTAAAGATTTTTATATTTAGTTTTATTTACATATTTACTAACTAAATTTTTATTTAATATAAAAAATATAGTATTAAGGTAATTAATTAATTAATTATAATATCTGGTTCTTGGTGTTTTGGCCGAGGTGGCCAGTCTGTGGGGGTGGCCGGTCTGTGGGTGACGGACGTTAACATAACACTTCGAGACTTTAAGTGGATAAGATTGCTTGGGGCCCATTGTGGGAGGTTTGATGGCAGTGGTTGGCGTTAGCACTTAATATCAGAAATAAAGAAGCATTATATTGTTATTGCCGTCTCAGAATCTCAATTCATATAGATATACAAGTTTCTAAACAGACCGAGGAGCAACATAGGCTCTCTTCCAAGGCGCCGTGTCCTCCTTACTAGCAGCCGTCTTATTCTTCTGTACATTCTCATTCATGGGTTTGACATATTCTCTAGATGGAGTCGAAGGGTGTGGTAGCAAATTATTCATAGGGTTCACAGCATCTGCGGTCTAGTACCATATTCGGGGTCAGCATAGGAATAACTAGATTATGCCTAGGAATACCACACCAGACAGAAATCACACCAGGCACCAAACATCAGGACATTATTGCAGCACTTGGCAGAGCCCTATTCGCGATCAATACTCTAGACTTCGAGTCAGGAATAGAAGCTTACATAGTAATTCGCGCAGGGGCTGGTCATCTTAGGCAAGATGAGGTCGATGAAAGATAGCTTAGTCGTTTATCGATTCTCCAACAGGACGAAGAGGAAAGATATGCAAGGATCAGAAAGAATCAAACCAAGGACCCGCAGGTCCACGGTATTGAGTCCTCAACACAGCTCTCAACGTAACACAGCTACAGGGATAAAATATTACCTATAACTTAATCAACGACCCAACAGCTGGAGCAGATGCCATTCTGATGACAAAATTCGCCAGCTCGTGCTGTCGCGTGTGCGATTGGCTTGCTGTATGAGTTAGGCGATTTTTGGGTTCAATTGGCGGGTGGCCATTTACGCTAACGTGCATGTTGGGTTAAGAGCTGCCGCATGATTTTGCCTCACAGAGCGGGTTACAGTGGTAGTACTGTGCCTTCCCGGTGGTAGGGACCAGCTATGATTAATCAAGCTCGAGCGTTAAGCTATGTGCTATAGTAGGCGTTGGCTGCAGAAAGTTCGCTATTTTCATGTCGTGTCGTTCCAAAGCCGTATGAGTGACACCTTGTTGACCAAATTATGCATGTGGAAAGTTCCGTGCATCCTGGCTCATGCTTAGTTAGCAACAGGTAGGAGGCTCAAAATAGTCACATGCTAAATCCATGTATTACTGCATAGACGACGCCATTTAATGCCTACTATGCAAGTGTTAATACCTTCAGCTAGGTCTATAACGTCGCGATTCAATTGCTCCCGGGTTTATAGAGGCATATCTACGAATTTTAATGGCATAGTCTAAGCGTTTGTGCTTTAGTATACTATTTCTGTAATTCCTCACGCTGAAATAACCATGACGCACAGACCGCGATCGGCTTTCCGCAAAATAAGCTTCCCGCAGGTGGGAAAATCCCGGAGCCATTAGGGATACGGCTGAGGGGCCCGGGGCTGCACTTTAGGAAGCCAATGGTTACGAATTTCGTGTCAGTCCCAGCGAATGTAGTTATCCGGCTAGGATATTATTCATGTGCAAAGGTGGGGACGATTTAATAATAGGGCTCTAGGGTGACAGTCAACTAGAGTCGACGAGCGAGGCGTTTTTAGTAGCCACAACTAGCCGAATTTGCTACAGCTGATATGCCATATTGTTTCGGGACATCGGGGAAGCGGTACTCATCTAGGTACTATCTCTTTGAGTGGCACAAGGCATCAACAGGTCACTCGCCCCACTTGACCCCACGTACAAGAAGGTTACAAGATTTAGGTGAAGCTATCTCCGAGAGGGCTGTATTCCTCTGTAACTGATCTACTTCTATTGCAGTATAGCTTCCTCACTTATATACTTTCATTGGCTGAGTTGCCTTCTATAACAGAAAGAATACAAGCTGCTCTGTATTGGCAGAATTCAGTCTTCTGGTTGGTCTGACATCCCTGTGTTGACCGCTTTGATGCCTTGTGCCACTCAAAGAGATAGACCTGGATTTGGTTGGGTAAAAATTGACTCCAGGCCCTTCGAAATAAGCCCGAATGGGCGCTGGGAAGAAATTGAGGGGGACGGGACCAAAAAATGTCCGGGC
This sequence comes from Fusarium sp. 190-020-2, assembly GCA_014884825.1. Lineage (NCBI taxonomy): Eukaryota > Fungi > Ascomycota > Sordariomycetes > Hypocreales > Nectriaceae > Fusarium > Fusarium sp. 190-020-2. Next base: position 5,941 of record JACTAS010000327.1, on the reverse strand, counting down.
GTTAGGTTTCACCCGCCCCCTCCTAAACTCTAATCCAGACTACGGTGTCTACCACCATCTCATTACGGTGTAAGGTCCTAATCAGTAGCATTGCAATTTTGGCAGCCACCCATAGATGACGTCATCTGTGACATTATTTAATCACAAGAGATCAGGGTTACATTAACCAGCAGGGTAATTTCTTATTAAACCTCAGCCTTTAACCTAATAGCGCATAATACTACTTACAAGTAAAGTCAAAGTATGGCAAGAAATGCTACGGGTCAATTGCCCATACTTCACGTAAGTACCTAGATTCATATTATGAGATAGACTTGTCATTTCTCAGTATAATAGGGCCTTTCTCTTAATCCATCCCTAGCTACTATCCGGAAGACATAGAGGCGGCGTTTAAACATAGTAGTCTGAGATTTAGGGCTCGGCAAATTAGGGCTAGCAGAGGGGAGGGTGGCTTCCTGCACAAGGAGCAGCCTTGGATCCTAGCCCCATATCTACATAGAGAGGCACGACAGGATATAGACCAACTCTGTATTCATGAGCTCTTCACGCGGGATTTTTATTTCTTCTTCTGATATTAAGAAATAGCGATAGCCACTAGTATCAAAACTGCCAGTATGAGCCCCAAGCAATCTCATCCGCTTGATGTTCTTGAGGTCCCACGTTGAGATATAGCCCTATTCCACATTCGGTGAGGGAGAACGCTTGAACTGGTTGGGTAGAGACTATCGAATCAGGCGACATAGCGGCCCTTTGAATTGGTTCTAAACCCATGGCGAATATGTCGCCACTAACCTTCGATACCCTAGATCCCTGCTGAAAAGAGTTCGTCAGGATGGGCGGGGAGCTGCCCGCCTCCAGACCCGGCATGTTCAACTCTCCGGCGGTGTTGGCGTTGATTGGGTTCCCGTGGCCGGGGCTCCACGAACTACCACGGGTATCAAAGACAGAAGAACAAGCGAGCATCCCATCCACGCTCTTCCTCGCCTCATTTGCGATGTATTTCTGGATGAGAACGCAATTGCAGTCTGTATGCTGCAGTAATTGGGTTTTTAGGTAGCAAATTTCGACGTTTAAAGAGTTGAAACACATCATAAGATCGCGGTTCTGGCCCTCCATAGCTTCTTCTCGAGAAGCAAGTGCTAATGCCTCATCACGCTTGCGGAGACGACACTTGTTCGCCGCAATGCGATTACGTTCCAGCACTCGGCGCTGGCGGGGATCCTTGGGAAGATCATCATCAAGCTCCTCCTGTTGACCTGCTACCTTCTGCTCTTTTACCTGCTTCTTGGGTTTTCGGCCCCTTTTCCTTGGCTTGGGTGACTCTGCAGCCTGCCCCGAGGCACTGGACTCGAAAAGTGCCTCAGTTGCTTCTGATTTTCTTCGGGTATGGGCCCGCCGGATCAACTTATTCTCTCTCATAACAGATGGCAGTATATTTTGCAGTGTTTCGCTACCTCCGAGGTTCTTGAATTCCGCGGGCTGAGTCGGTAATGGGATATAGGTGGACCCGATACCCAATTCCATCGGGGCTAGGGAAGCATCAATTGCTTCCTTAGAGAATGAGCTGGCGCCTATTTGACTTGGCGTCGGCTGATATGCCATATGGTTTCGAGACATTGGGGAAGCGGTATTCATTATGTAGGATGGTGAGATCATTGGTACGGTGTGGTGGCGACAACTTGTGAATGAGAATCGAAGGCAAGATCTCCCAGCGGTGAAGAACAAGACTATATGAAGATCATATAAAAGGATTGTAATTGCCAACCTCGTTATCAAGCTGCGATGAGAGGTCTTCAAAGGTCTAAGTTGACACCCTGGATATATCAGAAGAGGGAGTTCAAGGAGAATTACCCAAGTAGGCGGGCCAAACGACATAAGTAGGACACAGGAGGATCGAGGAGGATGCGAGAATTAAATATGGCAGCTTTCACAAACAACTATCAGACCGGGCTGCGGTACCGGGCGCAGTGCGCAAACGCTTATCTATATCTAGCCAGGAACACAGCATTAGCAGAGACTAAGCTTAGGACAACCAGGCCATGAGCAGAAAACAGACTTTGCCCTTGGGGGCGGGATGCTCAAACGCGTATCTTAGAAACCCGAGGAGATCCAAAATCTTTTTGTTTAAGGGGATCACTTATGCAACCATAATTAGCTAAAATCTGCCAAGGGTTTTGGAGTCCGGCAATTAGTCACCATCTATGTCATTGAGTCTCAAAGGCCAGGCAATTTCACTGCGCCAATAAAACACACAGAGTCATGCATGCAGAAATGCTCGACTTGCTTAAAGCTCTTGAAGTTTTAATATGCAGTGGCCTAAATAGGCACCAACGAAGTTGCGTAGGTAGGGGGTGAGTAAGCGGTCTATGGTATGCGCAGACATGTGATTGTGCTTAGGCTTTTGGGGACGAGGGCCCTGCATAGAGGATAACCAGACACACCAGCTTACCGGAAGGCGCCGAGTAACGGGCCAGATAAACATACAGCCAGGAGCATTTTATCTGTAGTTCTTATCCAACGTGTAATGCGGGGAATTGGAGGGGTACCACGTTCTCTTAATAAGAACTAGCGCCAGGTCCTCACCTCTCAAGTTTCGGCCATCTGCATCACATTTTCACTCCATGTCCTAACACCATATAAACTCTGTGTTGGGGCCATGAAGAGCGTCAGACGTCTGCTATTTGGGAGTTGATTATCGGTGGGTGCTCTTGCCAGTAGCTCTTGAGGCTCCGCAGACACTGTAGATCGTCAATTTCTCGGCTTCAGTCGGAGGTAGCATGGCATATAAGATGGCGCCGTGGATAACTTAAAGTCTACCCAAGATAGTTGTGCGTTTCTTGATGACGTCTGTTTTGACTGGTGATCACTGCATATGCAACACTGTGTTACCGACATCATAAGTGCGTTTTCTACATGTTGAATCCCGGCGCGGGCAAACCGTCGTATTGCAATTAATAAACAGTGAGAAGGGGATATTTGGGAACAGCAGCCACAAAAGAACTCAATGGGCTTCAACCGTTTATTGCATCTACCCCCGCGTTGCTTTTACTCGAGGGAGCACGCTACGAACACCACGCGTCCACCAACGAGAGCGACGATATCTGAGCAGCAGTACAGCCCGTGGGAGTATGACGGCGGAGCCCAAATCTTTGAGCGTCGCCAACATTTTCCCGCTTTTACTGCGTAATGAATTCTTTTTGCGTCATCATCATTCTCCGCTCCCGCCCCAAACCCAGCGCCTGGACGCTGTACACTGCGCGCCGCGCTGCATATTGCTCACTAAGTGAAAAAAAGGTATTGCAAGTCAATCTACAGCTATCAATTAAGCAAGCAATGCGTCTCCGATCTGCTATACGAGTACGGCTTAGAGGCCATGTCGAGGTGGCTTGAAAATCTCCGACCGGTCTGCAACGGTACCGTAGGATGAGTTTCCCCGCAGTATCCCTGATATTCGGCAGTGGTTGACATGTAAATATGACTGATTGCCAAGATGAAGAGGGGCTTTGTACTGTAAAATGATACCTCGCAGAGAGTGACATTCGTGATGTCACTCCATCGCTTCCACGACGTAGTTACTCTTCTCTTTTTTCAACGTCAATTGCCATGGCCATTTTTGACATGGCGCCCAAACTGTTGGGGTCTCAACCTTCCTTTTCTCCCCAACGGTCGCACACACCGTAGCTACTCTCGAGATCAGAGGCGGATTGCAATAACTGAAGGAATCGGACCTTTCGTTACACCTCAAGTCGGGCAGGCTGAATATACCCTTGTACGACGTGTGGTGTGTAGCAGGCAGTTTTATGAACCGTCTATCCAGATAGCCGCTCTACCCTCCTTTGAAGGGAGCAGCTACCTCGTTTTCTCGGCTATGGAACATTGCCATTCTCCGTCACAACTGGCGGGCAGGACAACGACGTCTCAGTCTGGAGCAGACCCAAGGAGCGACCTATGGTATCAGTCTCTTGAACATCCAGACACCGCAATCTCTTCAGCTTCCTCGCAGCCTCCTACCCACCGAGAATCAATGGATATGTCCTGTTCCTCGACACCATTTTGGGATATTTCCACCTCATCCGATTACGATGAAGGAACCCACCTGGTCGAGCCGTCGGCAGAGCACGTTTTGTTGCCCCAATTTCTAAAAGACGGTTTCTTTATGGAACGGGACGATGACCTGGAACGCCGGCCGGATCTCAAGGCGGGCGACTCGTACAGCGGCTCGCCTGCCGACAATGATAACCCGGCTTATACGCCAATGAGACTTTCTCCACTAGTAGGAGAGTTCCACGAGCGCGCTGAAGATGACACTGCTATCAACGTCCAGCCGTGGAGAAATATTAACTACGTTTCTCATGACTGGAAGGAGGAAGACATTTGGTTATCATGGAAATATATCACCTCCCGCAGAGGAGAGCACCCTAATAGCGCCTGTTGGGAGAATGCATGTTGGAAAACATAGACAAAATACAAAAACAACCTAAAGACTATATCTCCCGAAACGCTTAACTAGTAAGCATATGACGGAGTTAGGCACAAGTATTAAGCTAACTCCGTGCAGGCTGAAAGATAGTGATGTAAGTTGGCTAAATGGACCCGTTTAGCTAAGTGCTAGCAAGATCTACTGTACGCAGACTGGGCCTTCCGGTACCTTATTATTCCAGCCCAACTCACTAGTTAATATTAAACAGAAGCCTATCTAAATAAAAAGGAGTATTAATGTTATTAGTAGGGGCAGGGTTAGGATAGTTGTAAACATCTTAGTAAGATTTTAGTTATAGGTTAATATTATAATTAAATTTTTATAATAAATTTACTAATATAAAAAATAATATAAAAATTAAATAAAATAATAATTTAAGATTTAATTTAACTATAATTACTTATTTTTAATATTTTAAATTTATATTATATATTTCCTTATATTTCCTTTTCTTTTTTAAAGGTTTATTAGCTTTAAACTTATATATTACTTAATATATTTATTATCCTTATAGCTAATAAAACTTTTATTAAGTTAAATTATTATAATTAGCTACCTTAATTATAACCTAAACCTAGCTATATATAATAGCTAAAAAGCCCTACTTAATAACTAGCCCTAACCTTCTTTCTATAACCTACCTAAAAGGTCTTTTATTAACCTCTGCTACATACTATGCTTTAATAATGTATTACACTTCTATAGTAAGTTATCCGACCTGACTTTCCCTTCTAACTATAACTGCTAATAGTATTATAGTTATATTATTATAATACTTTAAAAAAGCCTATAGCTATTTAAAAAGGCCTTTTATATTAAAATATTATAAATTAAAAAGATTTAAAATAAAAAAAATATTATTATTTTTATTAAATAAGCTATTTTAAATTATAAGATCTTTTTATTTATATATTATTATTATAAAGACCTAATAATCTCTAAAAGCTATTTTAAAAAAGAGATTAAGCTATTATAAAAGCTAAAGTAATCTTTTATAATAAGAAGGCCTATAAAGATAAGTAAAAAGGGATTAAATAAAGACCTTAAATTAAGGACTATTAAGAACCTATATAGATAGTAGCTTAATAATATAAAGAAATAGTAAGTAAAGCTAATAAAGGCTATAAAACTAATTAATAGCTTATAAGAGGGGGATAGTATACTTTAATATCTAAGATAGAAGTAAGGTAATTATAGGGTTTAATATAAGAAATATATTAAGTCTTATATAAGTGTAATTACCTAAAGTTAAAGATATTTAATATTAATAGTAAAAAGAAAATTAAATAAATTATAAGATAGATTATATAATTAAATAAGTAAATTAGCTATAATATTATTATATTATTAATATAAATAAGGAATTACTTTATTTTATAACTTTATTTAATTTATTATTAACTAGCTAAGCTAGTTTTAATTTACTAACTAGCCTTTATAGTTTTTTTCTTAAATATTAAA
>JACTAS010000326.1:0-10824 GCA_014884825.1 Fusarium sp. 190-020-2 | reverse complement strand
TTACCACATACGAGAAAGTGCAGCCTAACAAACGGCTTATGTAGGTGATGGTGGTCCTTTTCCGGGACAGGAATAGTCGTGACAGACATATAACCACTATGTCGGGAACTAGAACCGATGGCAGGAAAAGTATGAGGGCAACGTGCGGCACAGTTCCCACATATGTATGTAGGTGAATCAGTTTGGACAGGCACGTGCAGACAACGATGATGGAGAAGCTGAGTGAGACAACCATCATAGTTGCACAAGACTGTCTTAACGAAGTGCGCTAGGGATTTGTAACATGGGAAACAATATATCGTAGTTCTAGTGCCATTAAAGAGTGCATGGAAGTCTTGTAAAGAAAAGCCACCGTGCTGTTATATCGCTAGTACATTTTTATGTTGGCTGATAGCTCCTGAATGGCTTCTCGGGGCTATTTGTATGTACATACAATGCACACATTACAAGCCCTTCTCAAGGTCATTGCAAGAGTGGAGTCTTCTACTTCCCTAGCTTTATTTCCATTGGCTAATATGCCATGATAGGCCTGGCTTCCCATAAACATCATTTCCGGCCGCACTTTGCTTGGTGATGGATTTTGGACCAAGCCTTAACTGCACATTCATGGCTCTTTCCCGCAGCTCGATCGCTTGAAAGCTCTCTGATGCCATTCTGGGTTGATAACATTCTGGCAATTCTGAACACTTTCTGAAAACATAGTAAAGCTGAAGGTTACATTTCGCGGAAGTAGCTTGGATTTCAATATCGCATGGTAAAGCTGTTCAGCATGGGCCTCTTCAAGAGAATTCATACCCGTAGCGTCAACCATGAAACCACATATGCTCTGATTCTTAAAAGATGAGTACTCGTTGTTGAACTGATCCCAAAAGGCACTTTCTTGGCCTCCAGACGCTTCAAATAAGCCATGCGCAAGTGCCATTATGTGGCCAGCTTGCGCGTGGTCGACTGATTCCGGATCCGGCCCGTCATCTTTCTCGAAGAATGTTCGCAGCATGGATATCTCATCTCGTGCCAATAGCTCTCTGGCTTCTTCCGCATTATAATCAGGATATAGACTTAGAGCCAAGATCTGAAGATATAAGCAAAACCTAGATACAGTCGACCTATCGGCTTCCTGAAAGGATACAGATGTAAGTTGGTCTGAAGGTTCGATACCATACTGCACAGTACTCCAGCATTGCCTGGAAGTGTACATACCTTCAAATTCTCCCTGAGCGCGACCCATTGAGCCATCATCCTATCGGCGTGTTCTTCCAGTGTTTGTTTCTCAATCGACGTTAAGCCCGTGCGATCCATGACTTAGTATAGGTGCACCAGGACATCGCTCGCACCAGAAGAGGTTGGTAGTCTTTTGAGCTTGTCCTGAGGCGAGTCGAATCCAAAATGAGTTGCATGACTTTAAGTTTCAAGATTAGCCATCTGACGGATTTCTGCCGGGGAAGCCCGTATCCAGCAGCCTGACTATCTGCGTCTTCTCCTTTTCTTCTGCATAGCAACAAACATGGTGACCGACTACCTCAAGACTCATCATCGTTAGCACCATTACCATAGACCTCTATCTCAGCCGTCGCCGCATATGTCTGCTTGTCTGCCTGTCTGTACAGTATCGATGAGGGGACTAGTTCCACGTCTGTTGACGTCTGTTGACACACAGTAAGGTTGAATATGGACTTCGGGTAATTTGAATCCAATTTCAACAACGTGTGGCTCAGCAGCGGTTTAAAGAGCGGAGGACAAAAATAAGAAAATGAATGTAAGCATTAGTGACTACTGTAGTGCTCTGTCGGCCAAACCAAGTCGTTAGGCGAGGTATGGAAAGACTATCAAGGGAAAACAACACAGAAATGGCCGTTGAGTCGGACAAGATAAGTTCTTTACTTGAAATTAACAGCAGATGACATACTGTAACTTGCAAGTGTATTCTCCGACTTTTTGATGGTGACAATATAGTCCGAATGCGAGCTCTGATGACCTTCCAGCCTGATACGGCCGAATACATCTCTCCGTCGATTTCACCTCTTCGCTTACGTGACGTGCCTCGTATTCCTTCTTCATATGATTAGATCTAAACCTTATAAGAGACGAAATTGAGGGCTTTGCTAGTGACAGCATTGACGCAAGGCTGTTTCTAAAGCATCGGCTTACAACCCGAGCATATTCAATGCCAACGTTATAGCTGGTCCTTGTAGCCCATTCTCTACGGATTCATCCAGCCATTTCAAATACCCGACTTGAAAATATGGTCGACAAGCTTGGGATCGAGGATTCTAGAGTGACATGGCACACAGCAACAATCCGCCACAAAACTTACCATTACATGAAAGCCGATCCGGATAATGAACCCCTCGCGACAATTATCCTTCTGCATGGATTTCCTGATTTGGCCTTCGGCTGGCGGTATCAGATCCCTTGTCTGCAATCTCATGGATATGAGATCATCGCGCCAGACATGCTTGGTTTCGGCCTTACCAGCGCCCCTTGTCAGCCAAGCTCGTACGCCTTGAGGAGCATCGCCGAGGACATCAGAGACCTGGCAAATGTTGTCGCCAAAGATAAGAAAATCATCCTCGGTGGACACGACTGGGGCGGCGCCGTGGTTTGGCGCACGGCTCTGTGGTTTCCCGACCTGGTTCAGGGTATTTTTAGCGTCGGCACTCCGTTCATCCCGCCCTCGCGCATCTATCGTTCGCTCGATGACGCCACGCAACGCGAGGGTATGAAGAGCTTGAGGTATCAGCTGCAGTTCCAAGGCGCGCTGATTGATAAAGAGATAACGGATGAAACAAAGATCCGGCAATTTCTTAATGCAATGTTTGGCGCGAAGGGTCCAGAAAATGAAGTTGGCTTCCATGCAGCAGAAGGCATCCTGTTTCACAATCTACTCAAATTAAACCAATCCCAATTGCTGTCGAACGTCGAGATGGATTATTATGTCTCTAGATATTCTCTGCAAGGACAGGCTAAACTTGAAGGACCACTCCGCTGGTATCGCACACGGGCACACAACTACCTCGACGAGTTACGGCTCTTACTGAAGCCCTTCAAATTCTCAATGCCAGCGTTGTTTCTAGCTGTCACCCGGGACGAAGCGCTACCGTCAAGCATGTCCGAGGGCATGGATCAATACTTTGAAAACCTGACTCGCAGAGAGGTGGATGCATCTCACTGGGTACTATGGGAATCACCTACCAAGGTCAATGAGCAGATCCTAGCGTGGCTAGAGATGGTGGTATAGCGCAAATCATAGGAGCCCTGCTATTTTCCTAAGGATCTTTGTAGGCACGCGTATTGGCTATTATAAACGAGTCATTCTACCGGATTGTTCGTCGCGAAGGGGACTGGTTCATTGGAGTGTGGAGCAGGCTCCAGAAATTAAGTTAATGTGTGAGAATTGCTGGCTCATGTAGACGAGCTGCGAGGTTTAGAGCAGCATGGCTACCTAATAGTTCTGCTGGCCGCAGCGCTGCACCAAATGACATTCTATGTCGACTTGAAGCTGACTCATTTGGACGTACAACCATCTCGTCTTCCCGGTTGCAGGTTGAATAAAAAATGGCTGGTATGCCCCAACATTTCGTCTGGTGCTGAACTGGGCCCCTTTGTAGTTTTCTCGATAGTATTAAAGAAAACTCATGTAATTATCTAATTATTTAAATCTTTTTACCATATACTTTGAATTATCGTCCTCGAAACTGCGATCGGCTCGTAGGATGAAATACCTCTAATTATTTTTTCCCCCAAAACTTGATCAAATGAGATTCTTCTGCTTCAGTTCATACACTACAATTATCCTAACAATTTCGCCACATCAACTCGAGGCTGTATTCGCTTATCAATTGAGTATGTACCCTAAACTGAAGGTTGCATATGAAAGTCACTTGGACGGACTTTAAGTTTATTTCTCACCCCATCCACGAACATCTAGATCGGTGAACGTGTGATAATTCTATGTGTCGTACTGGAGCTGCCATTCATTTTCCTACCAATTACCAAACCATGATAATTAGGTGGGATCGCTTGTCAAAAGCGACAATGTCTCGTACCTAATGTAAGAGTCAATCATTGAGAAGAGGTACATGTGCCGACGACAAAGTCAAATTCCGCCAACAATCCTTAGCTTGTCCCTATTTGCAGCTCAGCCAACATGGCAGCTTGAAAGTTGTGAATCTCTTTCAAGCCCTAGGTACCACGCAAGATGATCATGATTGGAACGAAACGCACGGGTCTCCATCATTCGAAGCCGACTCAATGTAGATTACTCGATATCAAGTCGCAGCTTTTGCACATTAAGCCATATATGTATTCCGCCGCTCAACTGCCCCCTAGATCATACCGCCGCTTCCATGCCGGAAGCAATGTTTTTGTATCTTGAATCAGGATAAACAAGCAAGTTTTCTGTTTGATCGAGATTTCCCAAAGATCTGAAGCTCGTTCCCACCAACGATTCTTGTCCTCTCCCATCTCCTGATGCTTCCCAAAACATAGCCCCTCCCAGGCCTCGCTGCTTCAAGTAGGACACCTTTTTCTGGATAGTTTCTGGAGTATCGTACGAGCAGATGCTTCCTCCAGATTGATACTTGCCGTAGTATGCTTGCGCCTTCTCATCGTACATTATTTCGAGACCTTGTTTGGATAAAGCTTTGTAGTCCCAGACACCGGCCTCCCAGCTACCTAGCGCCTTGTTGGGAAGGCCTACGCCTGAGTGCGGTTCCCCCATACCCGATGCACCGATGAAGGATCTTCCATACGCAGGCATGCCGAGGATGAGTTTGTGAGAAGGTACCCCGGCATCAAGGTAGGCCTTGACGGCATCATCAGTATTGAATGGAGTAGACTGGGGAATATCTGTGTTTGCATAGAGATTAGCGCTGTGACCAGCTACAGAGCTCCAGGATCCGGCATAGTCGTAAGCCATAAGATTGATGTAATCGACTATACGGCCAAGATCCGCGAGCCGTAGCTTGTTATAATGACTCGAGCCCGCTGGAGCGGCGATGGTAATCTGAAAGTGATATCCTGGTGCGTGCTTAGAAGCGTAGGCATCGAGCTCGTTCCGAACTGCCTGGAGGAGGAGTACCATATTGGCTGCATCTTCATCACTAGCTGGGTACTCCCAGTCGATATCGATACCATCAAAGCCCCAGTCTTTCAGAAGAGTGACTGCCGACTTGGCAAAGGTAGATCGACCGGCGGCACTAGCTGCAGTAGTGGCGAAATTTGTAGACCAAGTCCAGCCGCCGATGGATAGCAGGACCTTGAGGTTGCGGTGCGCCTTTTTCAGGAGAAAGAGTTGCTTAACGCATCCAAACGCATTATCTTTATCGCTTTCGAGCCAAGCTAGAGAGAGGGGATAGGTCCTCTGTTAGCAAACGAGTTGATCCAAGTTTGAGCTTTGGCAAGTTATACTAGGAAACGGGCTGGAATAGCTAGGGAGGATTGATGGGTTCTGCGTTTGCCATGCAAGATGCATTTGCAAACCGCAAGCGCCAGAGATCGTGGGTGACGGTGGAAGTCAAGCTTGTTGTAGGTGTGAAAAAACTTACAATCCCCTTCGTAATGTTTTTCCAAATCTGCGTATGTATCGCCCGTGAATCTAAGAAGCGTTAGGATCGAAGCTTCCGATAATGCTGTTTTCTTCCGAGCCAACGTACACAGTGCCGTCCTCCTGCACATTCATAAAAGCGTATAGCACATGTGTTATGCTGGAGGCGGGGAGATCCTGTGGTTGGAAATCTCGCTCATATATCCCCCTAAGATACGTTTACGATTAGTATCTCGTCTCGTTCAATCTGATCCGGCCATGGCTGCAGCAGGCTTGCCAAGGCTTCAATTGCATGGGAATTGGGGCTGCCATACCAGTTGACAAAGTAGACCATGTTGGCATATTTTACGTCACTCTGGGAAGGCTCCCTCTGATACAGCTGTAAGGCGTTAGGCTCTGCGGCGCTAAGCATGGACTGGATCGCAATGGCCAAGACGGCCATTTTCAAGTAATGAGCCAGCATAGTGCAAGCAATATGTTTGTTGAATACCTGTTTGATCTTAGGATGGAATGAGCGGATGTAGAAGCTAGAAACTGATGTGATTTAACTTACCTCTTATGACCCGATGATGGATGGATGCAGAAACAGATTATATTAAACAGATCCCATAGAAAAAGCAGAAGAAATGTTTCTTTTACTCCACACTAAAAGATATACTGAAGTAGGGATGAAAAGGGCTCGTCCTTTTTTAGCTGGTGGTACTTGGCGACAAAGGCTGTCGGTACTTTTGGTAGTTAGAAACCTAGTACTCCATATATGGCCATTATTGGTGTATCTCATGTATAGGAGAGGCGCGTTTACAAGCTATTTCGACGAAAATGGACTCTATTGAGGCATGTCTTTTAGGCGCCTACCGAGCTGAACCGAGAAGCAGTGATATCCTAGTAATACCTAGGTGAGGCGGAACCTAACCCCTATATCGTCTTCGAGCTGGGGAAGGGGGTTACAATCCCCGAGGACTTGCAGAAACCTGACTGAAACGGGCATGTGGGACTACAAAGAGGATTTGAAAGCGATATCACGCCTTGCAACCAATCTGGAGGAAAGATATGGCTGGAGGACTGCAGCTAATTATTTCTATGTTTGGAAACGTTGTTTAAGAGAACGCAGGTTCTCCGTAAAGGCTGGCCCGTGGGGGTTGATTGTGAATTCTCGATAAGATAACAGAAGTTTCCTGGCGTAGTGCGGTATGGTTGTACTGTTCAACATTCTATCACATATTGCATCTTGAAAAAAAGACAATCAAGTAGTTTCGCGAGTTTTCTCTTGTCGTATCTTGTCATGCTCTATAGTTGTACAGAATTCTCTCTGCTGCTGCGTACTCATTCCCATTTCGTCTGTACAATAACCTACACCCTACGCTGCCGCTGCTGCAAGCCGCTCAAAGACTTCATCCTCGCTCGGGTAGTCATCGCCTTTGATCTTTCTGTACGCAGGAATCAAAACAGCCTTATCAACTTCAGTATACTTACCACGCTGCACATGGACGACTTGTCCGTTCATGGTGGTATCAGCCATGAGGTAAACAGCACAACGAGCTACTACAGAGGCAGGTTGTACGTCGACGTTTATGCTGTTCAGCAAGCTCTTCAAGGATGGGACAACGTTGCTATCCGTCCAGCTGGGTGCCAAGGTGTTGACCCGGATCGGAAGTTGAGCGGCTTTAAGCAACGGGACAAGTCCTCGCCCAAAACCGAGCACTCCATGTTTGCCAGTAGCTAATAGGCATTAGCCAGCGTAAAGAGCGCTGAGAACACCGTTCCCCAACTTACCGTAGTCAACGGCCCGAAAACGCTGGAGACCGGTCGCGGATCCCGTGATAACAATGCTTCCTCCCTCAGCTTGTTGTCGCAGATGGTGAATCGCGAGAGTTGACGTGTTGATGACACCCTTGAGGTTAATGTCGAGATTCTGGCTCGATGGTTCCATTAGATTGCCAGCTTGGTCAAGTTGAGTAGACAAGTAATCGGCGCGTGGGCCAATGCCGGCGTTGGCAAAAACATGATCGATGCGGCCATGTGTCTCCTTCGCCTTATTAAACAGCGCAAGTAACTCTTCCCATTTAGTTACATCTGTTTTGATGAACTCATATGCGCCTGCCATCTCCTTTTCTGGAGCCTGGACATCACCGTTGACTACCGAGGCTCCGATTGACAGAAGTAGCTCCACGGTAGCCAATCCTATACCAGATGAACCGCCTATTGAAAGAGTTTTAATGTTAACTGAGGCCGACGTAACTAAGACGTGTATAGTCAACCCATGTATGAGCATGACCACCTGGGGATGGGTGTGGGGAGCCGAGGCGGGCAGTATTTTGCGTACCTGTGACGACGATAACATTACCCTTGAGGGTAGTCAAGTCCTCATTTTCGAAAACAAATTCAGCCATATTTCCTGAAAAGCTTTTCTCTCTCAATGCGAGTAGATGAGAAAACAAACAAGCTGCCAGATGGTTTTTCGTTGATGGTGAGGGTCGAAGGAAACTTAAAAGTACAGGAATTTCATGCGGCCCCACGGACAAGGTGATACTCTCGGGGTGAACTGGGAGGGTACAAATGTAAAGGCAAATTATGAACTGCCTGGTTGGACTGATGTACACAGATCTGTGTGAGAAAGTCCATTTGCGGCGGTAGACTTTTGGTCATTTTCCGCTATATGGCTTTTTCATGAGTCAGTGTGATACGACATGGCTGCTAAATCTGTCCAGGCCATAATGACTTCATTACGTTCCACGCCGGCATGCGAACAAAGACAAGCATGGAGGGGCAGAGAAAGGGGCTTACTAAGCGCATTAACTGGTGTTTGGTCACCTATCCAGGTCCTTGAGCTTTGTAAACGGTATTCACTATAGTGCCTACACGAGCCTAGTTCAAACAAGACAATAGGTATTGAACTTCCGTATGCCATGAAGTTCCATTGGGTAAGAAGTCACGGTAGTAATGGAGATACTCCACGATTTTTTATCTAAGAGGATGGATAATTGTTGTGCGCTGCTAAAGCACATGGAGGGAAAGGCACCATTACTGACAATTAGCAAAATCAATAAATCGCGGATGCTAACTCTCACTCTCAACTTCCATTCCAGACTCTGGTTTCCACAGTCTGCTAATACACGTACTTAAACTACGCATTAGTCTCTTAAACCTTCACTGCTTACTTGGGCTAGTAAGCCTTCAAGTGGCCGTGGCCCATTGTTCACTACAATTCAGGGTATGTCAATGATTACACCCCATACTACAGTGGAAGCACATCCTTTGCCCTGTTCTATCACTGTAACTGCATCTTTCATCTCGCCTGATCGTTCTATTTGATCTGAGCTTCATGATATGCTGTAGAACAAGTTTGCCTGTTTTCTCCTAATATATGTACTGAGTATCGCCTGCTGCGTCCGCTCACGCCGATCACTGCTTTAGGCCTTGTCCAGGCGTATAAGGCGGGGGCGGAGGAGGCGGCTGTCTTCCATCTGGAGTTGTGCACTCATCTAGAGTATTCGCGGAGACCAGGTCGTACGTTGAGAGCGCCGAAGTTGGTCGTAGGTCAGTTTGGCATGCACGATCGACGTGTCGCGGTATTGTGAGAACGTTAACTGATACGGGGACGACTTGAGAGGAGATAGCATCTTCGCTTCTTCTGTTCGTGGTGCGGCTTGATCCATATCTTGTTGTATACATCGTATTTGCCTGTTGAGTTGTTGCAAGATTGTCTTCGTCATATCTTTGAGTATACATCTGGTGCTTCTTCTTGAAAGGCCGCAAATTAATCTTCTTCCGTCGGAATGCATTTTTCACCCTTCTCCGAGTTGAATGATTCTGGTCAGTCCAGCTATTTCCGTCAAAGAGATGTGATAGCCGTGAGACGAGCGGTGCTAGACAAGACGAAGAAGACATGTTGCTGCAGGGCCAGAACAAATTCTGTCGACCTTGGTAAAATGGCTGAGGGAGCCACATCAGCAAGTTGGCCTTTTATCGAGGATCGAGCTGGAAGCTACTGTTGTGGCCGCCTGTCTTGCGCCCGGAACGGCCGTTGCCGGCTTGATCCTAACCTTGTGAATACTTTTCTCATTTTTCTTTTACTTCCTGGTCTGCTGCCAAAGATGGGAAACTTGAACCCAGTCGTTCTAATCAAGGGGCCCTATGTATAGCTACCTTAAGCCCGGTTTCTTTCTCGCCTCATTTGTAAGTAGTAATGGGCTTGGGGTGCGATTTTCGGTCGTGCTATGCGATTATGATACGTTCTGGCACATGAATCAGCCAAGACTGGGCCATGCAGATCAGGCTATTAATACCAATTTCATATATAGTACACAATGTAATGAAGCACCAAAGCTGATTCAAACATGTCGGGGAGGGGCGTATGACTGCCGACATATCGATAGAACTGGGGTTACTACTCTGAATGACTCCAGGTGGCTTTCAATCTACAAAGTTTTGAACGCTTCTACATTATCTTTACACGTAGCCAGGCATGTAAGCGACTGTCTCTAACTTGGTACAATCATGTATGTATTATTCTAAAGATATTCTTTTTACCCAGAGCTCGAGCTGCTTCAGTCATATAATGAATGGGAAGGAGATGTATGGATCGTAAGACCCTAAATAGGGAGGTTTGCTCAGGTCCAATAAGAGGCAGGGTAGGAACATGACTATTATGGATTGAAGGCCTGATGAAGATGAAGTACGCATCTTCGGCGTACAGTAGCACTTGCATTATGAATTTCCTGCTGACAGGATAGGAGCTACAACTCCCAGCAGCCATTTTTGTCAGAATCTGAAAGGCGTATGCCACCTTCACGACTATTTGGCAGTGGCTGGTACTATTGAATCCAATTTCGGTTGTACTTCTAAGTGATATTCCCAGGACACAAAGATGTACTAGAAGAGCTTCAACCAACCTGGGAACCGGATACAGGATAGTAAGAAACTGAGGCAACACCTTTAGACCAAAGGCACCCGCGATTTCAGATTTTTCTGTGTGGATCGTGATCACTTACGTCCCATCAACACTGTGCATGACAGATCGACGTCCATGGAGTCTCTACCCTGCAGTTCGATGTCGCGATCCCCGCCCAAAGACCATGCTGAGGTTCATCTAACCATCCTTGATGACGGCGAATCATCGCAGGCTTTAAGCAAGGGCGCTGCAACTCCGCTAACACTTATAAGAAGAACTGCAGTAGTATTCCAGCTTTGCGGGGTCAATTTCGCCACGAGCGCATCCAGCGGTCTCATAGTCATTGGACTTCCCCAACTGACCTCAGATCTCAATATACCGCAGTCGC
>JACTAS010000325.1:0-10915 GCA_014884825.1 Fusarium sp. 190-020-2 | reverse complement strand
AAGCTATTTTTACAAGATTTTTAGCTATTTTATTTAAGGTTGAAATTACTATAGGGTAAGCTATTTTTAGCTGTACAGTGTTTTGGTCGGATCACTTGTCTGGTCGGATCGCTTATCAACTACGTTACTTTCTTATTATTAAAGGTAATTTTTCTAGATTTTTAGTTATTGTATTTTCTATTTTAAACCTTAAAATATAGTATGTATCACAGTGTAAATAGATATTCTTAGATATCTCTTTAAGGAAATTAGGTATAATTTCTAACTTAAACATATAAAGTTAAGTTATAACTTATCTAATGAGGACGCAATTACGGTAGTAAGGTCCTCATGAGGGTGCGATTGGCTAATCGCTTGTAAATTACACTACTCACCACTTTACTGATTATTCATCAATAAGATTGCGGGGAACCACTTCGTGCAGAAATTGAATTTTTTAACAAGAGTTCATGATTACAACCTTGCACCCTCGTGTAGAATATTGGGATTGCATCGCGTTATCTCTCCGAGTTTGCTTATCTTTCACTAGGGCCATAAAAGCGATAACCATCAATCTACACCGGATCATGGATATTGGAAGCCCAAGTGGGCCGACAGTAATAAGTGGTAAGCGGGGTATTTCACCTCGCCTAAGACTCACAAATACTTCAAACTTGAAGATGCATAAAGGTACTTTTCCCCGTCGTCGTCCAGTGGTAGAAGTTTGATAGTAATTATCGATTTAGCCCAGAATGCCGTTGGTAGCATTAAGGCTGTATCGCCAGACAGGAATAATAACGAACGACCGCTTGAATTTGTCACTTTCAGAATCCCACCGCAAGACGCAGATCCGACCAAGCATGCGGATTCATTAAGGGTGGTTCGCTCCCACGCGATGAGGGACTACGTCTGGACACAAAATCACCCTTCAATTGCTAAAGAGAGCTTGGGCGAGACCAATCGCACCCTCAGGCAACGATCAGCCCATATGGGAAGGTATAGATTGAATGAAAAGCCGAACCCCGTGTCAAAGAGGCCACGACGTAGCAACAAAGGCACGACTAGTTCCGGCGGTTGTATAATACCTTCGCAAGCTCGTTACTCCAAGGCCATACTTTCGGAGTTGGATTTGGGTTCCGTAATTCAGCACCAAGTACTGCATGGTTCAGAAGTTTCGTTAGGCACACGCTTTAACCCTTTTGATGCAACTTTGCTCAACCTGGGACCTAAGAGCCAAAGACTTATATTCTACTGTAAGTTTAAACATCATATATATGTTTCTGAGTTATCTTAAGCTAAGGATACGATGCTAAGGTGTCTCCTTTGAAAATATGCACTAACATGCGCATAAAGACCACCAAGCCTACTCCATGAACATCGTGGCCCTTAACTTTCAGGAATATTGCCTTTCAAACGCTATAGCCGATTCGGCGCTATTACATGCTATTTTGTATATCGTGGCCACTGAGTATGACCTAAAACGAGGAGAGTCAGATTCTGCTTTATCAATTCATCATGGTGGCGAAGCGGTTCGAGCGATCAACATGCAACTGAATAACGGTGTTTTGGCCGACACGACAGTCGCAGCTGTTGCAATACTAGCAACCAGAGAGGTATGTCGAATTACAAGCACATTTCTTATTGCATGGTTTAACAAAAGCACGTACCTGCAGAATCTCAACGGCCGGTTTCAATTAGCGAATATCCATATGAATGGATTGCAACACATGATTGCGAAAAAGGGAGGGATAGAAAACATAAAAGACATACATCAGCGAGTAGCCACTTGGTAAGGTGTAACAAGCGGCTTATTTCCTGTTTTTTATACTAATGTAGAACTCCCAGGGCAGACTTCTGCGACTCAAATGTGCGGAATTGTCGATCTCGTTTCTGCCAGCCGCCCATATCACCGCTAATACCCTTAAATAATGCATATATAAACCTCATGGGTGCGATGCTTAACCCAGAGGATATCCTGGGAGCTGCATCGCCTATTGTTCCTGTGATCCAAACCCTTCGACATATATCCCTGTCTATGGATTCAAGTCATTCTGGAATACTGGATAGGAGTCTGATCAGCCTCTCGATTTATGAAGTTGAATACAGTCTCAATCTATTGAATGGACCGATGGGTGGCGTTGGTAAGTATGGAAATGGCCAGCCGTCTGAAGTCGTACCGTTGAAGATTGCGGTACATATCTATCTCTATCTTATGATTAGGGAGCTTCCGTGCGGTTCACCGGTATTTAGAGAACTTACTAGAAGATTTCGCGCTTCATTAGAGGCGCAGACGGAACAATGGTGGATTGCAAGCAGAGACCGACAGTGCTGGGTCCTTTGGATGCTGTATATTGCTTTTGCGGCAGCACCAGAGGAACCTAATAAGCAGTGGTTCTTGACCAAAGGACTCTTATTGTGCGAGATGCTTAATTTGATGACAAGAGATGAGCTGGAGCGCATCTTGAGGAGTGTATTATGGAACGGTAGTCGATGCCATGACGAGCTTAATAAGGATTCTGGTTTTGGGGAACTCGTTAACATGGTGAGACTGCGACCAGTTTCGGATAACAGCTCTGATGCAGTGAATGCGGCTGCATTTGGTACGTGGAACTACGCAAATTAATTAATTAGGGAGGACTGGGTGATAAAGAATAGACGTAGGGTGTCAAATAAATCTCGAAACCGTTTTTACCAAAGCAACAAGAACTGTAGCAGAATTTAGAGAAAAGCTATAGACGACTATGCTAGTGCCGGATGGTAATTCACAACACAACAATGCGCCATATGTCTCCGACCCCAGCCTTCATTATTTCACCTTAGCAATCTTTCCCAGTCAAGTCAAATCTAAATACCAACGAGATCTTTAGTATCCAACTCATTAGACACTGCAAAAATTTCATCGGCTTGGTCATCAACTGTCTTTGGCTTTCGGCCTAATAACTTCTCTAGCATAGGGTCCAGAAAAGCCTTTTCACCTTGAGAAATTGCAGTATGCCAACTGGCCCAGTTACCAAGGAAGCTTTCCTGCTCCGGAGGTACGCTCCCATTCTGTATGTGCCACTTGATTGCCTCCTGAACAGGTAGGACGCGCATATTGACTTTTCTGCCGGTATGTTTCATGAACTTCTCAATGATATCCGCCCCTGACAAGAGCTCAGGGCCAGTCAAGTTGATTATCTTGTTTATGTACTCTTGCTACTCTGAGGTTAGTTGCGAAGGTATGAACACAGACGATCGTTACTCAGAGATGCACTCACCCAGTTGGCAATGACATAGCCTGCAGCCTCGCCAAGTTCACTGCGATCGGCCCAATGTTCAAGCCCGTCATTCGGCATCACAGCCTCCAGAGTGGCCTCAGGGTCACTAGACAGATTTAAGAAACCAGCAAAGTTGTTCCAGAGATGTGCGTAGGATGCCATACGAAGGATCGTATACGTGAGTCCACTTGCTTTCAAGTAAGACTCGGTCTGGAGATGAGCTTGAGCAACTTGTGCAACACTAGAAGTTCCTTCCGCACCACCGCAGAATGAGAGTGAAGTATAGATCACATGGCGGACGCCGACTGCCTTGGCCGCGTCGATAGCATTACGATGCAAGGCAAAGCGTTCCTCGCCCATCGATGGGAACGACACAAGGAACAAGACGTCAGCACCAGAATAAGATTCTTCTAATGTTGACGGATCGTAAAGGTTGCCCTTGCGAATCTCAACGCCCGTGTTCACAATTCTGGCAGGTATGGCGGATGTGTTGTAAGACGAGAGCCGGAGTTGCGAAACCGGAATGAGTTTTTTATCCAAGATTGTCTGAAGGGCAGAGCGGCCAATGCCACCAGTTGATCCTAGACCTTTATTAGCTTTGCTACTGTCACAAGGCAATTCTTGGACCATTACCTGTAAGGACAAACATGTTTTGCTTCGAACGTGTGGATGTGAACTTTGTAACGATATGCAACCGAATTGCTATGCAGACGTGGATCTCAATAGAATTATGTGATATGAATCTATACAAAAGTCTCTGAAATTTTTGAAAGCTTGGGTTATATCAAGATTTTATATCCGCATGTGCCACACGTTTTGCTGTTGCGCTGTGTAAATAAACCAGCACGACAAAGACGGGCCATGATGAAGCGACTACGATTACAAATGCAGGCGAAAGGAAAAGTATGCCAAACCATAGAAGCTGAATCACATGGAAACAAGCTTTAAGTCCCGTTTACTTGTATGATTCTAATTTTCGTAATCACCGTAGACTGCCGACGGCGCCGGGTTCGCAAATTGCCGAATTCAGAAAATGCTCTACGTGGCGCTAGTTACCATCAGAAAGAATTACCGGATCCTGATAATGGTCTGCATTAGTGCGCCCCAGGAAAGGCGGGGGCCGTCGCCCCACACATCGTAGGCCTAGGAGGTCCGATTAATAATGTTATTCGCTCATCTCTCCGGCGGAGTGGTGCTTTGCGCGTAATTATGATGAAATCACTCAATCAATTCATGCCGATCACCTCATGGCATACAATGGATTACTGATATGCCAAAGCCGAGTCTTGCAGGAATTCAGGTATATCAAAGAATAAATAAATGGATGAATGCAACTTGTTCAGTTCTTCTACTGATCAAGGAAAATTCGAAATCCTCAGATTACTTGCAATCTTCTGCTCATATACACATGCATATTCGACTTATCCACATTCCTAATGGCATCTGAATCGAAACGGGTCATTGTTGTAACCGGTGCCTCTAGAGGCCTTGGTGTGAGTTGATTCCAAAATTCACTCGTGAACTATCCTTAATATTATGAATTAGCTTGAATGGGTCGAACAACTCAGTCAAAATTCAGAGAATTTTGTCATTGCTCTTGTCCGTAATCCGGATACTGCTGAGAGGCTGAAGCCCCTTCTCGGACCACAAGTCGTTGCAGCCAAAGGAGATGTCAGCGACTTTAGTTCGTTTCCGGTACGCCCGGTTCTTTGCGTGACCTTTCCCCGCTTCATGACTAAATGACATTACAGAGAGTTGTTGAAAATATTTCCAAAGCTGGGGGTGGAAAGGTCGACTGGCTCATCAAGTAAGTCATGCCGTCATCCAATTGTCCATCGTTGAACGCGCAGCTTATTTTTCTCGAGCAATGCTGGCGTTATGGCGGGTACCGGAGCAGAACCTATGACTGGCATATCAAAGTCTACAGTTAAGGAGTGGGAAGACCAGGTTTGGCTTTGACCTATCACCCTTGGAAGAACAAATGCTAATTGCAACTGACGATAGTTCAACATTAATGTTCTGGGACTTGTCTTTTTCACTATCGCACTCATTCCACTGCTTGAGAAAGGGAGTGAGAAAAAAATCGTTAACGTCTCTTCTATGTTGGGCGACCTCACCTACACCGAAAAGAACCCAAACCTCCATTTCTCATCATACTCGGCAACAAAGGCCGCAGTCACAATGGCGAACGCTAAATTTCACCTGGAGTAAGTCGAGTATTTTGCATTTATTCTTTTTTTTTTTTTTTTTTTTTTTTTTTGGTGAAGAATCACAGTTACTAATATATTGGCATGGTAGATTTAAAGATAAGGGGTTTGTCTTTTTGGCTTTGAACCCTGGCTGGGTTAAGACAGAGCTTGGTCCCGAGGAAGTGCAACAATACGTGAGTAATTATCACCCTTTGGATAGTAATTCATTGAAAGCGTTTCATCGAAACTAACAATTCCAAGGCACCACTTACCCCTTATAAGTCGATAAGTCGCTGTCTTAGTTTCGTATATCGCAGCAACAGTGATGACAGTGGGAAATTTTGGTCATTGAACGGACTAAAAGATGCCGTGACCGACTAATTACTATTTCAAATGAATGGTATATAGCTCTATATAAATGTTTCATATCTATAGGTACTATTATGGATTCTTGTTTTACATTTATTTCGAGACTCCCTACTGTACCAATTACCCCCCATATCAGGTCCGGATACACGATTTAATGGTCCGTGCACGCCACGCACCACTATCACATCAGATCAGATGGTTTAATAACAGTACACACACACACAAGTCTATTACGCCCCGGTAGGCCAACGCCCAAAGGGCTCTGAAGCTAAAGGTATATAGTATCTCTCTAGTAATTGCCTTGCTCTCGCTAACCCTATGCCATTCTGGCCTTATTCCTTCTAGTCTAATTATTGCTTTTGTTCTTAGTCCTTGTGATTATTAGTAATAGCAGGTTAACTTAAAGCCCAATTCCTCTAAGTGTTTAGTTTCCTATCTGTGGCGGCTGAAGTGATGCCTGCTGTTAGCTATTTAAGGGTATTAGAAATTATTAGTTAGTTAATAAGTACTAATTTCTTAATATTAGGTTAGTATTGCTTAGATTATGTCTGTTCTAGGCGACCTATAGCAATTGCAAACCTAATTGTGGCTTATACTGTATCTATATTTGGTCTAAAGCCCCTAAGATGCAGGAAATCTTCTGCTCAGCTTCGCTCGAGCTTATGATATCTGGATCAGATTCTTGGTTTCCCTGTCCTAAGAAGCAGTCAATTGCCAAGGCGCGCCGGTTAGGTAGTCGAGTCGATGATCGCAGGATATCGCGCCTTGCGCCTTTGTATGTATCTTGCCATCGTGTTCTCTCCATCCAGATGCTTGTAGTCGCAAAAGAACCACTGTCCATGTCTTTACTACTCAAACGTGGCTGGTTCACTGTTTCCTAGTATGTCTGTTCACGTTCTATCACTTCACTCAGATGAGAGCATGAGGCCTGGTCGAGTTCTCGTGGCTCCACTCGCGATTGGAACGAGTTTGTATGCATTCTCTTGCGCACATCGGTTCGTGGCCGTGTCTGGGCATTTACTTGGAATTATATGCTGCCGGCCCTGCTAGGAAAGAATCGTTGACACGCGACATGTTCCTCCCACGGTGGCTCATAAGCAGATGCGTGGCAATTCGGTGCTGGCCTTCCCCTGCCTCTTGGGTTTATCCATTGATGTTTTTCAGCGCAATGCTTTTGCATCGTTTGGACGCGACGGACAATATAGCCGCAAGCACGACATTTCAAACTGTCTGGTTTCGGTGGCGCAAGATACGGAATGGGTTCAATCGTATTCGTTGGGTACCGTAAATCACGTAGTTCGTCCTGATTGCGGATAATATTCGGGATCTGTTTTATCTTCTCTACTAGTTCCTGTCGGTTCTCCAGCTGTATTTCGCGATGTCGTGTTTTCAGATGCGTAGCAACTTCATCAGCTACAGAGGCGAACCCACAAATCTGGCACACGAGAAGACGGTATGTAGAGAGGAGAACGTAGGGACAAATTAAACTACATGTTTCAGATTGCAAGTTTGAAGCGGTCATAATGGTCGTCATAGTGACTTGGTTGCCGATAGTAAGACCTGAATAACGATTGAGCTTCGATGCTATACCTCCATAGCACTTTACGCGACAGGACGTGTCGCGTTCTGGGCAAACCCCTGCCAAACCCCTGTTCTGATCAGCACTCTCGTTCCCGTATATAGGATAAAGTCAAATCAACTCTACACCCTGGCAAAAATCAACCCTACGAGGTTTAAAGTGGGTCAATAAAATCAACTCTACTAGAGTTGATTTGGTCATTAGTTACTAGGGTAGACGGCCGGCATTGCGCATAATGCTTAGGACAAACGCCGCAAAGCTCGTCACCCTCCATACACCACCGCCAGTCTGGTTTCTCATCGAGAAATTGGCTCAAGATCCCGCGTGAGCAATATTCCTGCATAAGGTATAGCTGCATGGCCTCCTTATCTGCCCCTAAGCCTCGGCCTAGGTGCGGCTGCCAGGCTGCGCTGAGTAGAATGATCGACTCGGCCATTTTCCCATCCCGACCCGCCCTACCTGACTCTTGTGAAAAGTCCGTCAGCAGGCTTGGGGTATCGACGTGTAAGACCAATCTAATATGCGGGTAGTCGAATCCAGGGCCCAGCGCCGATGTCGCCACGATGATAGGCGAATCGGCAGCCGTCAGCCACCGCTCTATGATCGCCATTTTCTCTTCTTCTGTACCGGACTCGGCTGTATACGACGGACAGCCGAGCACGCCAGCAAGCTCTGCCACAAGAACTTTGGTTAGGCAGTAGATGATGATTCTGTCCCGCCGGCTATTGAACAAATCTGACCGGGCCCAATACGACTGTACCAGGTGAGCCGCCCGTTCGCAAAGATTACCCAGCCCGTGTTCCTGACGGATGCTATATCGAATGTTGGGACGGTTAGTCGACTCTCTGACGATATGTGGCCGTACGAGCTTGTTATGCTCGAGAAAAAGCTCTTGATATACCGGTGGCAGTGTCGCTGTCAACCATATGGTCTGCGTGCGCACTCGACGCACATGCCAGGCGAGCTGTGACATACTCCGCCGGTAAGTTCCCGCCGTGATAGTGAGATGACATTCATCGATCACGATTCGATCTAAGCACTGCCTATCGCACAGTCGACTGGCATACTCGAGGAACCTCTCTGTGCAAGCTGCCTCGGCTGATACGAGAACGATCGGCGCGGACCTTATCGAGCCTAGGTACCAGATGTAGTGCCTCAAGGCAGCTTTATCCAAGCGTCCAAGCATATTGCCACGCAGAGCCACAGTGGGAAGGATCAATATGGTTGTTCCAGCTCCTCCAAGCATGGCCTCGACCATGAATATGAGCGTCTTGCCGGATCCCGTTGCGAGGATGACGATGACCTGCTCAGAAGCACGGGGACCCACTGCCGCCAGCATGGCATCTCGCTGACCAGGCCGGCGGAGCTGAAGCCCTGGATCGTTATATAAACCGCGGGCAATTGAAGTAATTTCGTCTTCCTTCGCAGTCGGCCTTGTGCGGAACCGCGTCTTCTTACAGGCTTTGAGTAGCTCCTGGGACTGTGTCTCCGAGACTGTGCGTGGGCGCTTGCCCTGGAGTGCCTGGTCGATCCGAAATAGGCTTCGCCAGCTTTCTGATGCCCGGTAAGCTCGGTGGAGTAGGTTTGTCGTGGTCAGAGTTGTGCTGCCTGCATAGGCGTGATTGAATGTCCGGAAACTATGGTTACTCATCCCAGCAAGGAATGCGAGCTCCGCTTCGTCCTCAACCTCCTCCGATGCTGCAATCTCACCTAGTTCAAAATTCGCCTGCTCCTTACCGCTGAACTTTTCCTTTGTGATAGAAGCGGCAACTTGGCGCCACCATGCCACCTGGAACTGGGGCACTTTGGCGCGGGCACACGCCCTTCGGAGGCAGGATGAGACCGTGTGGTCTTCCCAGACTTGACCGCCAGGCTTTGACCAGAGGTACGGCGAAAGTAGAGCACCAGGCTTGCTCTGGCGCAAGAAGACCTGGCGCAGGTGCGGCACATACGCCAGATAAGTCAGTAGAAGGTTCCCAATAGCAGGTGGCAGGAATCTAATATTGTCCCTCTGGGTACCAGTCTGTTCCTGGCTCTTATGGTACCGCACGTGTATCAAAACCATCTTCTCCCACATCAGGACGGACCGGCGGCAAGTCCCTGTGTTGGCGTACGTGATGGAGAGTAAGGAGCTTCTCACTCAACTTTCTGTAGCCTGTGATGGAATTCCCTCAAAAGATTATCGTATGCCCCTGGCCATCGCTTTTCTGTTCGTCGATGCTGGGTGATGAGCTCTCGCATGTGGACTTCGATGTTCCGGACCGTTTTTGCTTGTTCTCGTCGTTTCATATCAAGGCTTTCTTCATCTGACGTGACTTCAAAATCATCACCGCCTTCTGAATTTGAATCCGAATCGGCTTCTAGTCGCCTAGAAGCATGATTTCGGCGGTTTCGACGTAGATTGCGCTGGTGATGCTGAAGAAGCTCGTATTGTTCAAGGGCTTTCCGGAGAAAGGAGGCGCACTCGCCAGGTGAGTCGCTTTCTTGGAACGTCTTTAGCACATACATTCGCCTTCTCGCACACCACCTCTCGGTATTACTTAGATGGTCTGGCGGGGAGATGTTGAATTCACTGACAGCCGCTGCCGGTCTCGTCATGTTCCCAGGTGAGGCAGTCAAATTTTGTTCCCGAAGGCTAATCAGCTTACCGAACAACTCATCCTCTGAGACACGAAGTAACTCCTGTTCTGGGTATACAACATACGGCATATGACTGTTAGTAAAGTAGCCTGGTGATAATTCCCACCCGTTGCTCGGATGATGCTTGATATTGGAGGTTGGTAGTGGCTGCGTAAGGGAGCCAAGTTGCTGCAATCGTATATAGTATGAATTGAGTCCACGGTGAAAGCTGGGCCACCACACAAATTCCTTGGTCTCCTTATCCTTGCGCATGAACCCTTGACTTTGTGGGTATGGCAGCATCCAATGGCTTTTGAAAAACGACCTTTTCAGCTCTTGCCGCCACTTCCGAGCGCCGTCTATGCCACAGGTGGTTTTCACGGCCTGAAAGCTTTGCTGAAACAGCATACGGTATGGCTTATCCTTCCATCCTTTACGCTCAAAGTGGCCATCTTTCCATTCCCAGAGCCATGCGAATAGGACGTCAATGTTCTTTACTGCTAGTCGATTCCCATATGCAAGCTGAGGCGGGCGGTGGCGCTCAGCCAGAGCATCGTGTACACTCTCGTAGCAGAGAGGTATCTCGCCCGCTAGAGCTGTTTCAATGTGGTCAGGCTGCAATACAGACTTGATGTACGTAAAGACATCTTTTCGGAAAGCACACAAGCAAAGCTGTTGGAGGTATTTCTCCAGGAGTTGTAGACAGTCAGGGACCGAGCTAAACTCAATCATCCATTGTCGAGCTTTATCCACTCGAATAAAATCAATCCGTACATCTCGCACTTGACGGTATCGGGCATGGTAGGCAGCTTGCATGGACGGGTTGTTGAACATCATGAAGGCTGCATGAGGTTGTTTGAACGTGAGCGTTTCCCAATCGACCTTATCAAGAAACCACGCATACCCATAAGTCTCCATAGTAT
>JACTAS010000324.1:0-11134 GCA_014884825.1 Fusarium sp. 190-020-2 | reverse complement strand
ATATTAATTATAAGCTTATTTTTATTTTTATTTTTATTTTTATTTTTATTTTTATTAATAACTTAATTTATTACATTCTTTTAATTTCTTTTACTTTCTCTTCCTTTTTCTTATAGTTTCTCTTACCTTTATAAAGTAACTAAAGATATTAAGAAATACATAAATAGTATAATATAAGAGATGAATTATTTAACTATAATAATATATACCTCTTAGTAATAAATACTATATTATTACCTCTTTATTATTATAATAGCAATAACTATATCTACCTTAACTAGCTATTACCGTTTACTAAAGTCCTTATTAATATAAATAAAAAACTAATATTATAAGTAGCTAATTTCCTAATAGTTTAATATTATCTTAGGCTATAGCTAATTAAGGAATTATAAGTTAATCTTATAATATCCTTATATTATATAACTACTATATATTATTTAATTATCCTCTATATACTTAATTCTTAATTACTAATACTACTTACCTATTATTAAATTAGGTATTATATTATTACTATTAATTATAATAGCCTTTAGATCTATTTATTATATAATTAAACTCTTAATATTATAGCTTATTTTTATAATTATATATTAATAATTTAATACTATTAGCTAGCCTATAAGTTTAATATTAGAAATAAGTATAAGTTACTTACTTAATATTAATATATTTTATAATCTTTTTTTAACTATCTTATATATTTATAAGTTAGTTAAATTAAATAATTTATAAATATATATAAGCTAGTATAATACTTTCTTAAATAGTAATAGCTATATTATAATAATTAGGTTTTCTAAACAGGTAAACTAGTCCATACTAGGTTTATATTTGCAGATTGCATAAGGCATCATACTAAGCATTATAAGGTATTATATCTCTTAATAATTAAGTAATATATATTAGGCTTATTAATATAAAGATACTTTATTAATAGCTAATAAGCTAAGTCTATAAAAGTACTAATAAATATAATTTATATACTAAAGTATAGTTATTACTTAATAAGGCAGTTATTAAGTAATTTTTAGGGTTATTAGTAATTCCTAGGGATTACTAGTATTTCTAGTTAAGGCTTAATAATTAGGTCTTAGTAGTTACTTATAGAATCCCTTAATGCATAATAACTATTTATAATTAGAAAGAAAATATAAAGTATATATAATATAACTACTTAGAATTATAATATAATCTCTCCCCTTTCTTAATCTTGCCCTTAAGACCTTACTTATCTATTATAGTATTAGTTCCTCTCTAGTATATAAAACTTAACTTTATAATTATTCCTATACTAACTATATTATCTTTAGAAACTTAATATTATCTTACTTATATAAAACTTATTACCTTTACTAGTTATAAAATTATACCTTACTCTTTATATATTAAATATTATATTAAGTATATAATAAAAGATAGGTAAAAGAACTATTTTAAATATACCTATTAGGGTTATACTTATAATAGAAAGGGTATAACTTTAATTAAAGGTTTATTATATGTTTTTCCTATATATAGTATTTTGCTAATTTTTAGATAGTAAATTATTTAATTTAAGAAAAAAATTATATTAAAGCTAATAAGGAAGCTACTAAAAAAGAGCTTATTTAATTATAGTATTAATTAAATAAGTATTTATTAAAATTAATATATCTTTATTATTAGAAGTATCTTATTTAATTTAAGGATCTAAAGGCTTTTAAATAAAATATTAAGATAATAAGTAAGTATAAAAAGGCAGAGAATCTAATTATACCTCCTAAATCTGCTAATATAATAAAATTAATTAAGGCTGGTATAGTAAATCTTATTAATTAGTTTACTATTTTGGATTTATTTTTGGTTTTTAATAGAAGTTCTTTAGGAGTTATTAGGCATTAGTAAGGTATTTTATTAGTTTTTATATATTTTTACTTTTTAAGTAGTTTTTCTATTTAATTAGATATATCTTTTATTTATTAATTCTTTATATATCTCTAATTTCCTCTACTTTATATACCTCTAGTCCTGTAATTTATTAGGGTTTATTACTAGTTTTTATATATATTATATTTATAGCTAATTTAAGTATTAAGATATAATAAATTAGGTAATATCTAATATTTAAAAATAGGTCTAATTTATATTAGTCTTCCCTTATCTTTTATTTAATTTTAACTAGTCTTAAGTACTTATAATCTAGTTTATAACTTAATTAATCTATTTTAATATTTTTAATAAATAAGTAAATTATATCTCCTTTTATAAAGGTTGGTCCCTTTAACCTTTTAGGGTTATAGTATTTTTATATCCTTTTCCTAATAAATTCTAACTTAGTCTTAAGTTTATTATATATTTCTCTTAACTTATTACTTATAATAATTACTACTAGGTTTATATTCTTAAGTTCTTAAGTATTATAGTATATATTAAGTATAAATCCTATATTTGTATTAAATAGTATAAATCTTATACTTTTATTATAGGCAGTATTATAGGCTAGCTAAGCACTTAGTAATTTCTTAACCTAGTTATCTTATTTATAATTAATATAATACTAAAGGTAATATTTTAGTACTTAATTTATTTATTCTATCTGGCTATCTGCCTGCAGTTTAAAGGCTATTATAAGTTAGTAATTAACTCCTATAAGTATTATAAGTAATTACTAGAATTTAGAGGTAAATATTAGTTCTTTATTTAATAAGATTTCTTTTAGTAATCCTTATTCCCTTATTACCTTATTATAAAAGATATAGGCTATAACTTCTATATTTATTACTTCTTTATAAAGTAAGTAAATTAAGAATTTTATAAGTCTATCTATAATAACTATAATACTATTATAGAAGATTTTAATTAAAGGATCTTTTAATAATAGTAATTTAGTTATAAAGTTTATTATAATTAAGCTTTATAGTTATTTTATAACTTTTATTAATTATAATATTTTATAAAGTCTATATTATTATACTTTTATTTTAATATATATTATAACCCATATAACTACGTCACGTAGGCCCTACAATTTCTACCTATTATAAAAGGATCACCTCTCCCAATAACGATCTCCTTCTATTAAATTACTTAGATCATAACGCTCCAAGACTAGATCACCATAGATCACTAACAATCCCTAAAGTTCTAACCTTTAGATTACTATTATTCCTTATTAAGCTATTAGGCTACCTTTAATATATAGAATATACTTATTAGTACTTTTATAAAACTTAGCTTACTAGCTATTAATTAAGACTTCTTTATATTAATAAGCCTAGTATATATTACTTAATTATTAAGAGATATAATACTTTATAATGCTTAGCATTATGCCTTATATAATCTATAAATATAAACCTAATATAGACTAGTTTACCTATTTAAAAAACCTAACTATTATATATTAATAGCTCTTATTTAAAATATATTATATAATATTAAGTAATACTAATATAATAGTACCTATTACTCTAAGCTAGTCTTTTAACTTAGGATATACCTAGCACTACCTGCAGCAAGAGATGCCCCCTAACCTAGCAGATATTCTTATAAAAACTAATAATAAAAACAAAGAAGATATTACCCCTACTTATCTAAGCACTTATAAAGGGGAAGTTATAAAACTTAAATATAGACTTAAATAGCTCGGCTAGTAATATAATAACCTCCTAAAGAATATAAAGAATAACTCTAATATAGCTAAAAATAAGATTAAAAACCTAAAAAAGAAAGTAACTAACCTTACTAAAATTATAAAAGCACTTAAAAAGGAAGCAGAAAACAGTTAGAAACTCTATAAGGAGTATATTAAATATACTATAGCTCTTATAGTAACTAGAAAAGACCTTAAAGAAATCCTTTAACCCTACTAGCCTAAACCATTTAATAGTAATACTAATAAACTTTAAGGATTCCTTACTAGCCTCTAGAGTTATTAAATATACTATTCTATCTAGTTTATAATTAATAAACTAAGAGTTTAATATAATATAGGATTTCTTAAAGATAAGGCACTATACCTAATAAAACCTATTATCTAAAACTATATTAATAAACTATATAAAGAATAATAAGGTATAATAAAGTATATTTATAAGAAATATAAAAACTTTAAATTAAAGCTTAGAAATGCCTTTAAAATAATAGATAAAAAGCATATTATTAAAATAAAAGTATAATAGCTTAAGCAGAGAGGATCTATTGCAGACTATCTAGCCAAATACTATTACTAAGTAGCTAAGCTAAACTAGGGCAAAGAAGCTTATATAGCACAGGTATATTTAAGATTAAAGTTAGAAGTTAAGGATATAATAATAAATATCAGACCTAAACCAAAAAACCTAAATAAACTAGTAAATATTACTATAAAAATTAATAATTAGCAATATAAGTAACGCTAAGAGAAACAAGTAAAAAGATATAAAGGGTTATATAATCCTTAGTAAAATATTAATAAATAACAAAATACTAACTAAGGAAGAAAGAGATATATTAATATATAATACAGAACTAAACCAGGACCTATAATACTTAAAATAACTTAATATAATAATAATAAAAGACCTTATAATATATTTAAGGTTAAATACTATAACTATAATTAGTTTAAATATATTGCTAATAAGTATTTATAATTAAGAAAACCTAAAAACCCTAATTAAGGTAAGTAGATACTAGCTATAATTAATAAATAAAAACCCTAAATAGCTATATAAACCCAAGTACTAGAAATAATATAAAATCTATATAATATAATAGCACTATATAAAGACACTATATTAAAATATAAATAATACTTATACCTAAATAGTTTAATTTATAAACTATAAGAAAAGTTTCTAATAGAAAAAGATATTAAAGCAGGAAATATACCCTAAATCCTAATACTATATAAAACAAAGGCAATTAAATACTAAAAGAAATAACAAGAAAACCTAAAAAACTAATAGCAAGAAAAGGAAAAAGACTATACTTATTACCTTAAAAGAAAAGAAAAGAAGAAATAAGAGAAGATAGAATAAACTAAGACCCTTAAGATAATAAGGGAAAAGAGACCCTTAAAATAAGAAACCAGGAGATACCTAAAAAACCTATAGGGAACAGGAACTACCTCTAATATAAAAAAACAACCTAAAGTATCTAAGATAATTAATACTATCCTAATCTAAATAACTATCTAAGAGAAAGAGGAAATAGTAAAAAAAGAACATAAAGCAGG
Source organism: Fusarium sp. 190-020-2 (assembly GCA_014884825.1). Lineage (NCBI taxonomy): Eukaryota > Fungi > Ascomycota > Sordariomycetes > Hypocreales > Nectriaceae > Fusarium > Fusarium sp. 190-020-2. Next base: position 5,931 of record JACTAS010000324.1, on the reverse strand, counting down.
AAATAAAGTCTATATATACTATTAATAATATTCCTAAAGTATAAGATATAAAGGAGGAATGGCTTAAAATACTATATAATACCTCTGCAGGGAAGATAAATAAATCGAGAATAAGTAGAAATAACCCTATAAACTACTATTTAATAAAAACAATAGCAGGATATATACCTTAATAGAAGATAGATATTTATAAGGAGCTAGGGAATATAACTACATTAATAAGCTCAAGAGCTTATATATTCAGGCTTACTATATAGCAAATACTATAAACCTCTATTATAAAGAGCTAAAATTTAACACTAAAGATACTATAAAAACATTCCTAATATATCTAAAATACAATAAATTATTATAGCTATTATATAAATACTATTAGTATAAGAACTATAAATAAGATAAGGAAGATAATAATTACTTTCTTATTATAATCCTTAGTATACTTAATAATAACCCTTATTAAAAAACAAAAATAAAAGGGTACCTAATACATTACTAATATAAGAATCTTAAAGTAGTAAAACTATAATTCTATATATTATATTACTATAAGACTTAAAAGTATAAAAACCTTTATTAAGAAATTAAATAAATAATATAAGGAATTATAAAAGTAAAAGCAGAATTTAAAGACCTGGCCTTAAAAGGACTTAAAGATATAGAAATAAGGATTAAACTTGTTAATCTTGGAAAATATTATTAAGAAGAAAAAGATAAATTTATATAAAATATATATAAATAACTAAAAAAGTACCTTTAAGATAAGAAAGGAAATAATATTACTATTTAAGATAAAGAAAATAAATAATCTAAATAAGAAATAGTATTAAATAATTAAGATATAGAATTAGAAGAATATCTTTAATAGAAAATATATAATAAAGAATTTATAAATAGCCGCCTTAATAAGAAAGAATTAATATATTATAAACGCTATTAGAGGCACTTTTAAAGAAGCTAAGTTAAAGAATCCTTAAATAATAAAGATAATAAAGAATATATTAAAAAGTACTATAAGGAAGTTAACTATAATAATAAAGAATATAAGTTACTTTACTAAATAAATTTAAGAAAAGTAATATGCCTTTTATAATAATAAAGCTATAAAAGAGCAATAAATAAAGATAAGAAAGACTTAAACTAATAAGTGCTCTAAGAGCTATATAAAATAGTAAACCTAATTGCCTAATACTATAAGCTTAAATTAAGGGAAAATAACTAAATATATAAATTAATAGTAAAATAAAGAAGAACTTTATTAATTTAAAAATAGTTATAAAGCTAGAATTACTATAAAAAAAGAAGTAACTACTATATTAACTTATTAATATAAAAGGGTAACTCTTTAATTATAATAATAATATAATAAATTAAGAGATTAATTACCTTAAGGTCCTTATTAAAGGAAAGAATTAAGGAGTAAGTTTTAATATCATTCCTTTAAGAGAGGAGATAGATATTATCCTTAGAATAAATTAGCTTAAATAATAAAACCTGCATATTAACTAGAGGACTGGCTAAGTTATACTTCTTAATAACCCTAATAGTAATAATAAAATAATTATAAGGAGTAATAAGAGATCTTAATCTATAACTAAGAGGATTAGTATAAACTAGCATAAAGTAAAGATCCTATTACCTTTAAAAGGAGTATAATATAAGTATAAGATAGGCTAAAAATAAAGATTAGAAATCCTAGGTATCTTTAAATAATAAGATCTATAAAAGGATAAAATTATAATATTAAGCCAGGATTAACTTAAGAATATTTTAAAAGAATATTAAATATATAATAAACTATTTAAAGAAGAACTAAAAATAGAAGTCCTTAAATATAATAAATAAGACTATAAAATCAATCTTATAAATAAAAGATTACTATTTTAAAAGCTATACTTACTTAACTAGAGAGAACTATAAGTTTAATAAGAATATATTAATAAGATATTAAGGAAAGGTTATATTAGAGAATTAAGTTTATTAGCAGTATTAATAATATTCTTTATACTAAAGAAAAACAAAAAGGACTAATTAATTATAGATTATTAACTAGTTAATATATATACTATTAAGGACTAAACCCTACTTCTGCTTATAATAAAACTTAAGGATTAGCTATAAGGTAAAAAGATCTTTATAGCTCTAGACCTTAAGAGAGTATATAACCTTATCTATATTAAGGAAGGAGATAAATAGAAAATAGCATTTAAAACTAGATTTAGACTATTTAAATACCTAGTAATACCTTTTAATCTTACTAATATACCTATAATATTTTAGTAAATAATTAATAATATACTTTAATAATACCTTAATATCTTTATAGTATATTACCTTAATAATATCTTAATCTTCTTAAATAATAAAAAAGAATATAAGGAATATATCTATAAGGTCTTAAAAGCATTATAGGCTGCCAAGCTATTAATTAAACTAGAAAAGAGTTACTTTTATATTATAAAGGTAGACTTTTTAAGATATATTATTATACCTAGAGAAATCTAAATAAAAAAGAAGAAAATCTTAATAATAGCAAAATAGAAAGTACTTATTAATATTAAAGAAATATAAGCCTTCTTAGGCTTTACTAACTACTACTAAAGATTTATTAAAAGATTTAGTAAGACTATAATCTTATTAATAAAACTAATAAAGAAGGGAAAACCTTTTAACTAAAATAATAAGGCTTAAGAAGTATTTAAGCAACTTAAGGGAGCAATCCTTAATAAACTAGTCTTAGTAATATTTAATCCTAAAAAAGAAATTAAGCTAGAAATAAATATATTAGACTTTATATTAAGAGGATAAATTAATTAAAAAGATAAGGAAAGAAAGCTATATCCTATTACTTTTTATTTATATAAACTATATAAAGTAAAGCTTAACTACCTAATTTATAATAAAGAATTTCTAGTAATAATTAACTATTTTAAAAAATTTAAATATTACTTAATAAGAAGTAAGTATAAGGTTAAGGTTTATACTAATTACTAAAATATTTTATATTTTACTATAACCTATAAACTTAATAAATAATAACTATACTATATAGAATTCTTATATAAATTTAATTTTATAATTATTTACTATAAAAGATCTAAAAATAATAAAGTAAATATAATTAGCTAATAACTAGATTATAATACTAGCACTATTAAAGTAAAGGAATAAGTACTAAAAAAGAATAATAAAAGAGAATACTAATTTACCTAGAAAATAGTAATATTAGGATAGATATAATTAAAAGTAATTAAAGAAATCCTAAGAGAATTATAAGAGTTTATTTAAGAATTCTACATATACCTATTATATAGGCATTAAGGAGTTATTAAAACCTTAAAATAACTATTATAATAAGGCTACTAAATAACATAAAAAGTAATAAAAAGGGTTATTAAATAATATAATATTTACATTAAAACAAAAGCATAATAATATAAACCTTATAAAACACTATAACTAATAAAAGTTATAAAATAACTATAAAGTTTAGTTATAATAGATTTTATAACTAAATTACTATTATTAAAAGATCTTTTAACTAGAATTTACTATAATAGTATTATAATTATTATAAATAAACTTATAAAATTCTTAATTTACTTACCTTATAAAAAAGTAATAAATATAAAAGTTATAGCCTATATCTTCTATAATAAGGTAGTAAGAGAATGAGGATTACTAAGAGAGATTTTATTAAATAGAGGACTAATATTTGCCTTTAAATTCTAGCAATTGCTTATAGCTTTTATAGGAGTTAATTACTAGCTTATAATAGCCTTTAGACTGCAGGCAGATAGCTAGATAGAATAAATAAACTAAGTACTAAAATAGTACCTTTAGTATTATATTAATTATAAATAAGATAACTAGGTTAAGAAGCTACTAAGTGCCTAGCTAGCCTATAATACTGCCTATAATAAAAGTATAAAACTTATATTATTTAATACAAATATAGGATTTATACTTAATATATATTATAATACTTAAGAACCTAAGAATATAAACCTAATAGTAATTATTATAAGTAATAACCTAAGAAAAATATATAATAAACTTAAGACTAAGCTAGAATTTATTAAGAAAAGGATATAAAGATACTATAACCCTAAAAGGTTAAAGGGACTAACCTTTAAAGAAGGAGATATAGTTTACTTATTTACTAAAAATATTAAAATAGATTAATTAAGTTATAAACTAGACTATAAATACTTAAGACTAGTTAAGATTAAATAGAAAATAAGGAAAGATTAATATAAACTAGATTTACCTTTAAATATTAAATATTAAATATTACCTAATCTATTATATCTTAATACTTAAATTAGCTATAAATATAATATATATAAAAACCGGCAATAAACTATAATAAATTACAGGACTAGAGGTATATAAAGCAAAGGAAATTAAAGATATATAAAGAATTAATAAATAAAAGATATATTTAATTAAATAGAAGAACTATCTAGAAAGCGAAAATACATAAGAACTAACAAAATACCTTACTAATGCCTAGCAACTCCTAAAGAACTTTTACCAATAACCTCAGAGAGCAAAGGATTAAAAATCAGGTTCTAGTTAATAATATCAGCACTACTAAAAGACTAAACATCTAGAACCGCCATATCCTCCTAAGCAATAATATCACCTATAGAAGAATTTATACTATTAATAATAGACTAAATACCCTACTTATGCAATAAACGCTTCTGGCGACAAATATAAGATAATCTTGCAATAGCCTTATTAACCTCTTATTAGGCCTTAAGAAGCTTTTCCTTAGCTTCCTCTTCTGCCTATTCTAGATAATCAGACTTATAATTTAAATAAGGAACTAAAAGAAAAAACAGTTAGCAGAAGGCAATAATAATAAGAGAAATAACATATAATAGGCAATTGCAATACCAAAAGCATTATAAGATTAACCTTATTAAGTATATTTAGAGCAATAAGAAAAACGCTTAATTATTTTATAATAAAGGCCTTTGGCCTTATAGAAGGAATAAGGCATAATATTAAAACCAAATTTTATAATTAAATCTGCCAAATAAATATGCTTTAAAGTCTTATAGGATTTTAACTAAAGATTCTGCAATATAACGATTAGTAAGGAATATTAGGAAAATAATAAAGGAAGAGAGTTAGCGCTTACTAAAGCCTAATACGAGAATAGGGAGATATATAGGTCTTAAGGGCAAGACCTAACAGAGGGGAGAAATCGTGTTATAACCTATGCAACTACGTTATATAGGCCCTACAATTTCTACCTATTACAGAAGGATCACCTCTCCTAATAATAATCTCCTTCTATTAAATTACTTAGATTATAATGCTCTAAGACTGGATTACTATAGATTACTAATAATCCCTAGAGTTTTAACCTTTAGATTACTATTATTTCTTATTAAGCTATTAGGCTACCTTTAGTATATAAAATATACTTATTAGCACTTTTATAAAACTTAGCTTATTAGCTATTAATTAAGATTTCTTTATATTAATAAGCCTAATATATATTACTTAATTATTAAGAGATATAATACTTTATAACGCTTAGTATTATGCCTTATATAATTTATAAATATAAACCTAATATAGACTAGTTTACCTGTTTAGAAAACCTAACTATTATAGTATAAATATTATATTATTTAATAACCTTTCCTATTACTTTTTATATTATTTAATAACCTTATTATAATAGTTATTTTAAGGTTTTAATAACTTCTTAGTATTTATATAATAAGTATATATAGAATTCTTAAATAAACTCTTATAATTCTTTTAGGATTTCTTTAGTTACTTTTAATTATATTTATTTTAATATTATTATTTTCTAAGTAAATTAATATTCTCCTTTATTATTCTTTTCTAATACTTATTCTCTTGCCTTAATTATATTAGTATTATAATCTAGTTATTAGCTAATTATAT
>JACTAS010000323.1:0-11177 GCA_014884825.1 Fusarium sp. 190-020-2 | reverse complement strand
GCTTAATTAATATATAGAAGTTATATTAATAGTTAGTAAGCTAGAATTTATAAAAGTATTAAAAAGTATGTTTTATATACTTATAGTAACTTATTATAGTAAGTTAATACTTATATATAAGTTATAAGTTTAATTATAAGTTTTATTAAGTGGCTTATAATAGAAATAAGGAAAAGGTATAAGATATTAATTAATTAAGGGAATTTTATAAGTTCTATATAATATAACTATAAGGATTATAATATTACCAGTCTTACTTATAATTTTTAATATATAGAATATATTTATTAGCACTTTTATAAGACTTAACTTACTAGCTATTAATAAAGTATCTTTATATTAATAAGCTTAAAAAGTATTACTTAATTATTAAGAGATATAATACTTTATAACACTTAGTATTATGCCTTATATAATCTGCAAATATAAACCTAATATAGACTAGTTTACCTATTTAGAAACCCTAACTATTATAACTTCTTAATAATTTAGCTACTACCTATATATTAACTTCTATCTAATTAATTAGATCCCTACCTTCCTCTATAATTAACTTCCCTTTATTTTATAGACGGGTTTTTTTGCTATCTGGCAATAGCTTAATACTATATTTGCCTCTTAAAGGTCTTAGTTCTTAATATCCTTAAAAATCAGATTTACCTTATTATACTTTAATCCTTTCTTAAAGGTTATAATAGCTATAATAATTAACTTAGCCGAGCTATCTTTATATTTTTTTATATAAACCTTAAGTTTTTTAGAGAAAGTTTTAATCTCTATAACTGTCTTTAGGGTTATATTGCCCTAGGCTGCCCCATTATAGCTTAGTCATCAGGATACACTAAGTACAGTATGTTAAGTAATTACTATATGCACCCTGTAAGTATAGTCTGTGTGCTAGAAACTAAAGAAAGTATATAGCTAGATAACTAATTTTAATCTTTACTATATAGCCTGAAATAGATATGGCTAAAAGATATCTTTTAAATATGTATTTAGCTAATAATAAGATATATATAACGTGCGAATTATTATAGCTATTATATAGTAAATATAAGATTAACACCTTAGAGCAGAATATATAGTTAGGTTTTGACCTTAGTAGAGCTCTTAATTAAAGCTCCCTTCCATTAGCCAAGTAGGTAATCTTGACCTTAGACGAAGTCTGGTTATTATGCTGATATAGTAATAACTTTAAGCAGCCGGTTATGAAATAGGTCAGGCCAGCAAGTGTATCGGAGCCATAGCATCGTCTTGTTTTAGTTAATAATTCCGGCCTGGTAATATGGACTGCTTCCCTAATGCATTCTTAGCGTTTTTATCAATATTTATAGCATAACTTTTGTTCCTATCTTACTTAGTAATATCTTTAGGGGCTTAAGATTTCTAAGAGTTATGCCCTCTGTGAGTTTTACATGTCCCCTGAATGCGTGGCTTCAACGCGCTATTTGCATCTAAGCCTGTAATTAAACTTAGATTATATTACATATTACAAGGCTCTCAGCGATTGCATCAAACTCTGTGAGGATTGTATAGGGTTAGAAGTTGAGCACCAATTAGACGGTTAAGTGTCCCCTCTGTTACCGAAAGTGGAGCCGCGGCAGTTTCACTACGTACCCTCTTTTAAGTGAAAGAGGAAAACAGGGGTAATGGCTTAACCAAGATGCGTAAAAGTCCTTTTTCACTTGAATTTGGAGCTGGAATAATGATGTAGACCTATCTGAGGGGTTGCTACAGTGCTGGCCGGATCGTTCGGTTTCCAGACATGGGCCTGTTACTCGACAACCACCAAAAAAAGACATCACGAAGCAAACGCGACCATAAGCTCACAATTATTCATTTTATAGAACAATATTAGCATCAATCAAATCGCAGAGGTTAGTTCCATATTCTTACCTGCTTTTCACTTCACCGTAACCCTCATAGCGGTCAACCTGGTACTTACTGGCTGGTTCTCATTTTTATCGCCGGCTAACCTTTGTCATGCAAGCGCCAAAAAAATTCCCATATAAAATTAATTGTCAGGGGCTCGCCAACGCAAGGCATAGATATCGGGGAATCCGAACTTCTACCCTTCTCTCGTATCCTTTGCCTTCCGTTCAGGCCAACCTGCGTTTCATCTCCAGCAGTATATACGACACCTGGCTTAAGCTCTCAAAGAGCTCTTGTGGGAGCTCCGCCAAGTTCAGTACGTCATCTAAAACCGCCCGGGCCCGCTCTAGGTCCTCTCTATTCGCAAGTTTGCCCTCACGTAGCTGTACATTTTCCATCTCAACCTGTTTATACTGAGCCTTAAGCCGGATGTTGTTTCTCTCCAACTGCGTCTGGCTGGCAACCCCAGCCATACTCCCTAATGCGCTTCTTGGTGAAGTCGAACGCCCAACGGTTGTCGCCGGGGTAGATGTGCAGCGATGTGTCGACATGCTGCAGTGTTCCGATGCTGTAGAAAATGAAGATGTCGAGCCTCCACCTGACATTATTACTTCAGGTATGTTGCTTAGACTCGGTGGTCCTGAGATCTGGAAGACAGGCACCTCGAAGCCCGGGGATAAGAAGGTCGCCGGACTAGACGAGTACGAGTCTAATATGGAATCTATTTGGCCAATGGAGTTTCCACTAACAAAACATGGTTAAATAAGAGAAAGGGCTGGGGGCTTGAGCTGGTAACTCACAAGACATCAAACGAAGGTGTGGTAGGTTGAGCAGGGATCCCTTGCAAAAGGGAGTCTGGGATGTTTAGAGCCGGAATAACGATAGATTTGCTGCCACAATTGATATAATCTATGGCAAAGCATCAGCAGTTCGCGGTAGCTCCCATGGACAACTGGGAATAGTGTGGTTACGTACATGGCGAATACTCAAGCTTGAGTGCACTAATATCCCTCTCCGCCACGTCAGGAATGAGCCGCTGGAATATGGCCCACCAGGTATCCTCCTCTGACAATGCCGCCTGGGACCGTTGGACAAGTGGCTCATCTTGAATGGCCATCAGCCTCTCGAAATCGGGGAGAGCTTTCTCGTCACAAGCGGCCGCCTCTTCATGCTGGCTCGCCTGGACGTTGCTCTCGAAGGACTTCCAGCAGCGACCACAACGGCGGGATCGCATGTGCCGGCGACTTAAATGTTGCCTTTGGTGACGTCATTAGTGTCTCATGGTGACAACATGAGGCCATTACGAAAGAAACGCACCTGAGCCGATAGAGGTCTTCGCATCCGCCGAGAGGATTTCGCGGTCCTCTCTTGAAGCAATCCAGCGCCCAAGGCTGGAATACCTGATAAGGGCATGCAAGTCGGGGACGAATACCCATAATAGACGTCTCGTTGCCAGCCTTTGGCCGTTTCCTGCCCCTTCGCTCACCGTCTCCTCCGCCATTGTCCTGTCCCCCCTGACCGCCAGAGATAAAGCTTCCACTTACGGACCGGCTGGAGGAGACTTCGTGTGCTCCTGAAGATCCTTCGCGCCAGCTTCCGCGGGTTGTTGTGTTGTTGCTAGTATTTTGGTCGACATCATGCGCCTCCGACAGTTCAGAAGATGTTTCTGAGAACCCATCCTCTGAGCTGCTCTGACCTTCGTCTTCGGTTGAGGGTAAAGTCAGACCTGGCGAGATGACCATTTTCATTTGAATGCTAGCAATTCCGATCTGCTTGAACTTTGTCGCCCTGTTTAGCAAAGTTATGGAAGGGTGTGAAGCGTTAGAAGTTGACTCTTTCGCTTTGTAAGGATCTGGGGAATGGTCGCTATTTGAAGGCTTTTTGTTTTGAAGGGGGAAGTGGACGTCGGCTGTGCACTTGCCAGGAATCTCGTTGGCCTCCAGTTCGGTCGGACTATTCTGATATCGGCCCACGAATAACCCGGGATCAGCTTCGATGCTCCTCCAGGAGCCTTCCAAGACGGCTTGACGGATCCTAGACAAGTGGTGCACGACATGGCTATCTAGAGCAGCGCATGTCGCGAATGTAAGACCACAAAACTTGCAGGATTCCTCGAGTTGAGCTGTAGATAGAGACTCGGCGTCGAAATTGAGGCGGCTGTTGTAGGTAGAGACTGACGAAGGATGCCTGCATCTCTCCCAAGACGAAGATAACTGTGGTTGACGGTCTTCGCCTCCAGGACGGTCTAGTATCCGCCTCAGAGAGGGTGAGCTTACACCATGGCGATGAATCTCATCATGGAGTGCCCATTCTAGGAACGAGTTGAATGATGTGGGACCGCTGCACGTTACCCACGTACACACGAAAGGTTGGAACAGGTTTGGCTCGTACGCTCCTTGTAAGCCGAAAATTGGATCGTTCCATCGCTCGAGTTTGTGAACTTCAGTAGCATAGTGATAGGCCATGCGATCCGCCAAGTACGCGTTTTTGGCTCTCAGAGAAGGGTTCAAAGAGACGATAAGCTGCCGGAGTTTGCTAGCCACTTGTGAGACTGATTGTGCTTGCGAGGGATAATCCAAATCTAGATTCTCCTCGTTACTCGACCTACCATCGTCACCAACGACCTGGTTGTCGACTGTTACAGAAGCCGTCGGCTCCTCGTCGTCAGCAAAAGTATCTCCAGTGCTAATAAGGGTCCTGCCGCCCCACGTTGAGGCTGAACCCATCGTCTCACACTTCTTTCCCTGTGCCTCTCGCTGCATCAATAGTAAACCTGTTAGTGCCAATAGACGCAGAGGCGGATTGATTGGTCTTTTGGTATTTGGGAAATGAAACACTGGAGACTTACGGTTTTGCGTCCTGCGGCTTTTTCACTTTCGATTGTATTAGGCACGCCGTCCTGATCCTCGTCCTGTCCCTTTGCCTTGTGTATGGGACCTTCCCGATGGCGAGGAGAAAATGACCAGTCTCTAACATGAATCAAGTTAAAAATATTAATCCAGATAACGGCTCAATCTAGCATTTTCTATCGGCGCCATTCTGGAAGGCACAGTGTACGCCACACAGAGCTCGAGGCCGCGGCAAATGATGAGCCAATGATGCCCTATGAAGAAATGAAATAAAAATAAATATAAGGATACTTACACGTCGGTCACTCTAGGCAATATTTCCCGATCACCACCGGCAAGTCTCTGCTTGACCTTGGAAAACAGAGGATACACATGGCTTCGTTTCGGTCGATTTCCTCCCACATCTCTTGTCTTTCGGTCGTTTTTAGCCTCGCTGCCGACGGCGTCACTGTCTTTGGACCGGCCGATAGCAACAGACGCCGGGTAAGACTGGTTTTCTCCGACCTGGATTCCCTCTGCCTCCGACATCGTGATACTTGGGGACCAGCACGGCAGGTAAATCGATTGATGAGAGGGTCATTCATGGAAACATCGTAGTAGGTTTCTGCATAGAAAGCACAGAGAATGAAAAATCAGGCAGGATAAAGTAGTAAAAGGTGGCTTTGCCAGCACGATCATTCTCGTAAACTCAAAGTGAACACAATTGTGTTCGCGAGGCGCTGTGGCCGAGATTTGATTCGCTCAGTCGGGTTGCGTGATGGAGCCGTCGCACAATTGGGGCGCATCCTAGCACCCATTGGTCGGAGGCCTCTCACGCGACTCATAATGTGGAGGCTCCAGCTTGTTTCGGCCAGTAGTTGAACTTGACGATGGACTTGGTCGCAAGATGGTTTTTCTCTATAACTTGGGCGTCATGTTGTTAGTCAAGACCGCAATCAAATGAATCAAGGCTCGAGCTGTGAAAACACCAACCCTCCCGCTCGTTGCCACTCGTTGCCACCTTCATTGAGTCATTTTTTCCGAAACGCCGTTGGTTGTCGCTGTCACTCTTATCTGTTTCATGTTCTTCAGCAGTTCTCGAGGACACTCCTTCGAGGGAGGTTGGTGGATGAAGCAGCATGTATTCGGACGAGTGGGAATTTGAGTGTCAATGATCTATGTGAAATCTGGAGTCTCAAGGTGCGCGCTACATCCTCTACAGCAATGCTCAAATGTGGCCGGGTACTGAGTGGACTCATACAGTCAAATTAGCTCTATCCCCTCAATTGCGCGAAGCCTCTCAAATGTATCTCGCCCCAGTGTTACGGCACTAGGAGGAACTCAACTTCTTAGCCACGATAGCGCCTTGTCTGTTATGATATTGTGAACAGTCGACGTCGGGTTTTAGTGAAGATCAGTGCTGATAGTGGTATAGGGTGGAGAACCAGTTCTCATTGGGTTAGATCTTTCGGGTAACCACTTAGGAAGCTTCGCACAATTGGGGGATAATACACACTAGAGGACAAGTTTCACATGACGGACGGGGCAGTGTCAAACTGTAACTGGCTCGATTTTCATGGACAGGATGGGTATAAAACCTTTGAAGCTCGCGGCCTTTATCCACCATTTAACCCATAAAACAATATAGAGCCAATTTCGGTTGCTACTCTCATACAGAAGATTCTCAAACCCTCGTTATATCTGCACAACACAAGGTAAATTTCTCACAAGTCCTTTAATTGGAACCGGCTCTAAGATGATGAGAAGCAGACCGCAAGATGCTTGCCGAAACCCTCGCCTGGGGCGCACTGTTCCTACTACTCATTTCTCCTCCGGTCCTAGCCTTCGGCATGTTGGACCCTGGGGCTGAACATGAGCTTATAACTCGCGTCGCGCTGGCTTGCCCTCCGGGCAAAAAGTCCACCGGAGACTGTTTCGAACCTTTATGAATAAAACAACTTGCCGGCATTGGCATTGTGGGGGCGGTAGAATTACCCGACGCCGGCGAAAATCTAAGCCCCCTAGCTCATTGCGACGATGCTGATTATATCGACTATGCGAAATATGGAATTCCTGGCACGTACCCAATCAATCGTACTGAGGCTACACGCGCACTTCAGGGGTGTGTCACGCACCTATCCGATCAGTTCCGCGAAGGTATAGCCGGCGCGAGGGGACTGCTGGATGACAAAAACAATATAATCAAAAGCGAAACGGACCTCAGTAAAGACGAGTGTGAGTTCGTAAGGATTTTCCGCGGCAAACGCCGCCGTGCGAAATGCAACGCGATGGAAGGACTGGGTCGAGCTTTACATGGAGTTAGGATTTTTACACCCACAGCAATTGGGTTAACGAGCATGATAAAACCAAACCCATCTCAGCTTTGAATCCTCCTGGGTTGGGCCTGTCCGCACCAGCGCCCCTTCTCAACCTGAGGGGCGTCACGATCCCCGCAGTACCGCCTGAACTAGCTACCGGATGCTTTATTGCATTGGATGACATCACTCCTGTGATGGATCCTAGTGCTGCCATTGAACTTGACGGCCAAACAGTGTGCATTGCGCAAGGACGCCTCCTTACGCATGCAACCTTGAACAAGGATGAGGGCACTATCAACGTGATTCCTGGCGTATCAATCCCGCCGCCAAGTCCCCTTACTAGCACGCCTCTCACCCCAAGAGGGAGAATCGCTCGCAACTTCGAACTTGCCGTCCAGGCGGCCATCAAGGACACACGACGTCAATGGAGCGATTTCCGCGCCGAACTAGTCTCTGTTTACGGACCTAAGCGCGCCAGCCGCATGATCTGCGCTCTGGTCAGCGATCATCCGTGGAAAGACTGCACGGGTCGCAAAATCGCTCTTGTCATCGATAGTTCGGGCTCGAATAAAGACACAGACCCCGGATACTTGCGGGTGGCCGCTGCCCAAGCGTTTGCCGCAACACTTGTCACTGAAGCCGCGGCCGGACCAGATAATTTTCCTGACCGCGTCTCTGTCGTCGACTTTGATGATTCAGCCCGAGTTATTTACCCATTAGGAGACCCTGCATCGGTGAGCTTTGATGACATCGATGCAGTTGGTGGGACTGTCATTGGCAGCGGCGTCGCTCTTGCAATCGACGAGCTAACCAAGGATGCAACTGGAGAGACTCAAGACCATGCCGGAATAATCGTCTTCACCGATGGCCAAGATAACGACCCAGGACCTCTCGCGACGGCACTCGATCTCGCTTTACGACTTAGGATCCGTGTCTCCTTTGGATTCCTTTCTCCGCCACCAAACCCAGTGCAGCGACGGCGTTCAATCCAACGTCGAGCTCGAGGCCCCCATCCTCGACAGAGCGATTCTTCCCCCGCTACTGAGTTGCTTGAGGCGGTCCTCAAAACTGGTGGCGTCTTCAGCACGATCGATTCCGCCGAAGCACAGCAATCTTTTATCGAGCTTGTCATTGCTCGTGGTCCCACCAATATCGATGCTATGGGCGCTAATAACGGCGGTCCTTTATTTCAAGGTGTCACCGTCTACGGCCTTTCCTCGCCTGCCAGAGGACCAGATGTTTTCACATACCATGCGACGGCGGGACAGAACCTGACATTCGAAATCCAAGCAGTCACCGGTCCTGCCCTGAATACAACCTTGAACGACGTCCGCGGGCCCCAGGAGCTGGCTACAGTGGTGACAGATGACAGGAGAAGAGGAGAAATCGCGTATGAAGCCTCGGCCGACGTGGACCTCCAGTTGATCATCTCAACCACAGCGAGCGCAGGAAATGCGACAGGCTTGTATTCAGTCAAGCTCGTGGTGACTCCACCAGATAAGGAACAGCACGGCAGCGATACCTGTAATACGCCGAATGGCTCCTCTTGCCAGCCTCTTGGAGAGCGAAAATGCTGTGGCACAGGATTCCTCATCTGGGATCACGGCGGCACTGTTTTCCTCCATTGTGGCCCCGGCACGGCGTGCAGGAGTGACAATGGCACTGGCGTGTATTGCGGATGGCCTTGAGGGGGTTAAATTTGATTTAGTTTGCCAAGGTGATTTAGTGCGGCCGCGTTTGGCTTGCTTTGATGAAGATGTCTGTCTACCACGATGAAGTTTTTTCCCATTGGTAAAAAGTAGAAGTGCTCGTAATGCATGCTCTACTACTACTGTACCAAGGGTTGCTTGTAATTTAGTAAATTATACACTTCCCGTCCGTGCGTCGACCCCTGCCTTTGTTATCTTCATGAAATTACATCCTTTTTATCCGTGCACACTGGTTGGGTTTCACGCGCGCCACTGACTCCCCTCTCGGCCTTAGAGGTTGCGTCCTAGGGATGGGCACGTGTTTAATACAAATGTGTATTAAACTGTTTTTTATTATAATGAAACTTTATTTTATTCCGAATAAAATACGCGTTTTTTATTGCAATATGGCTCCCATATATGAAGCCGCCCAACGGTCATATACTACAAATAACCAAGCCAAATTACGTCAATTCCCCCCGGTGTCTTCACTCTCTGACCCATCTTGGTCCTCAAATTTGTCCACAATCGTCTCCTCTCCGTCAGAGGCGGGTTGGTGAGTGAACTCGCCCATAACAGCGTCAACTTCCAGACTCGATGCGCAATGGATATCCATATATGTATCTTCAAGAGTAAGCCAACCGTCTTCTGTCAAATCTTCCCAGCTGATCACCGTAGAATTAGCCTCGTTGCGATGATCAAGAGGTTGATTCTGAGATTGCGCTATCCTCTCTAAAACCCTTTCGTTCATGTAGATGAACGCCAACTTAACAGCGTTGGCAGGTGTGAGCCTGTTGCGTGCCTTGCTGTGGAGGAAGTTAATTGCTGAGAATGATCTCTCTGAGGGAATGTTGGAAAACTGGGAATCCCTCTTATCTTCAGGATTCAGACTGTTAGTCTGAAAGTCCTAGATTTAAAGTTCAAAGTCCTAGATGAAATCAACTAGAGATATAAACCCGAGAAGAACTCTCATCTCAACAATGGACAATCAAGTTTCATAAAAATATACTTTCACTCAGTACTACTGCGCAATATAAACAACAGGGAACCGAATTGGCTATGGTTCCAAAGATTCGGACTGCAAGTGCAGCCAGCCTGCAGCCCTGGTTACCAAGAAGTATCCAAGCATCTAATGGCGTCCATTCTTTTGAATAGACCAAGCTCCCTGGAGCAAACCGGCCCTCCGATTGTGCTCGGAAGTGGTTGAATTCTCGAACAATATCAAGGTACCGGTAATCAGCAGGCTTGACTGCCGACTTGATGAACTGAAGCACTTTCATCATCATGTGTTCTTCAAGCTTAGTCCCAACCGTGTCAGGCCTTAATGCAAACCCCGCATAATGAATATCATATGTCTGTTTGTCTATACGGTTTAACTATATTGAATACAGGGAATACATTGACCTTAGCACTTAGCTATTTACGGATGACACTAAGCCTAATTAGGAATATAATAAAATACATTTAATACGCGCCATGCTTTTTTTATTTAATACAAAAAGCGCATTTTATTCAATAATACAGTATTAAATCCATTCCTACTAGCATTTCGTGTTGGGGTACAGACAAGCCCCGACCAATTACGTAAGAAACAACGGAATTTGGTAGTTGTAGAACTCGAAGCCAGAAGCATAAACAGCGCTTGAACTCCTTCCGGTATTGCTTTTCAGAGGCGGATCGCATAACGAGTTCGAAGGGCACCTTATAAGGGCGATCAGGAAATCTGCCTCGCAGCCACCTTCGCACACTGACGTCGGTATGCGGCACTATATCTGCACAACAGTCGAAGAGACGGTCTAGTGCCCGCACGATCAAGGCAAGTTTACGGTCATGCTTTACCAGGCTGCAGATTCATTCCCCTTTATAAACGCCTATCCAGAACGGCTAACCGGTTATTAAAGGCACCTCTAAGAGTATTATAAGCATATCGCATTATGCCTGACTTAGGATTTTATCCTAATAAGTGCATTATATCTAATTAGTAAGTAGCTCTTTTTTTCCTAAAGTCTTATTAAAATTTAATATATATAGCTACTTATTTAAGTAGCTATATTCCTTTATTATAACCCTAGCAGTTTTATTATATATACCTTATATTTTCTACTAATTATTATATCTCCTACTAAAGATAATTAATACTAAAATTCTATAATTAGAGCTAATTTACTATAATTAGTATTAATCTATTTAAATTACTATTAATCCCTTAATAACCTTATTAATTACTTAAGGATACCTTTAGTATATAAACTATATTTATTAGCACTTTTATAAAACTTAGTATACTAGCTATTAATAAGACTTCTTTATTTAAATATACCTAACCTGCTTTATTTACTATATAGAGATATAATACTTTATAATTACTTAATAAAATACCTTATAACTTTATAAATATTAAACTTAATATAAATTAGTTTACCTATTTAAAACCTATCTTATTATAAATTAATATCTCTTATTTAGAATAT
>JACTAS010000322.1:0-11187 GCA_014884825.1 Fusarium sp. 190-020-2 | reverse complement strand
TTCACGGGTTTTATTTTTGGTGAATTTTCAACATATGGTTGAAAAATAGCATTCTATATGGGGCAATTTTTTTTTTTTTTGCTGTACGGTAGGTGGGTACGTACGGCAGGTGGGTACTGCATGGTAAGGTGCCTCGGCTGCCAGTACCGCGCAGCTGCAGAAGGTCTTCCGGGCCCGCAGGCCACTATATCCTTACACAGACCAGGCAGGCCCTGATAACTGACAGCATGTATGGCAAATGAATGTAAAAGGTATATGGCTGGCAACAAAATGATTCCTGCCTGTGCTGCTTAGAAGTGAACTCAGATCACCGCCCTGACAATTATTGTGGGAATTGCTATACGGGCATGACGTTTTGGCTACACGGGCATGGCTCTTACACGGGCATGACTTTTGTGGCATCTGATTCGCTAAGGCCCACATTTGTTAGCACATCTCGGTTCTGCCGACAACTCTAATTTGTACCTATAGTTTTCATCCCTTAATGACTGACGTAACGCTCTCCATCAGATAATTAACTATCCATTACTAGTTTCTCAGCCCTTGACGATTATAACCTTCCATTATATCTGAACCAGAGCCTACTCATAACTCAGAGAGCAATTCAAGGCGCCGAACCCGAAGGCCTAGCCCGAGCGATCAATCACGTCCTCGAAAATGACAGCGACAGACCCGACTACCCGAGTGTAGCCCACCACTGCTTACGGATAGACCACAGTCAGCTACCAGCACCGCGACAAGTATCGACCAGTACTATGGTGACGGCGACGAAGATGCGCTTGGAAACCTCTTCGCATCTTACCCACAGGCTTTTTCAAGCTTTCCACAGCCTCATGGATCCCAGGGGCTCCATGAGCCATCATGGGAGCTCCGTTTCGATCACGAGATACACCTTTCGAATAATTTGCCATCCGGACAAACACGATCGCAGCGAATTAGAACACCCATACCAGGCCCTGAAACCGATCTACCACTGTCCTCCTCTCCACCACAATCCACCCAACGGCCCCCAATTGCAACAAGGGCCGAGTTTGAATCCGCTTTGAAGTTGGTACGCGAGGTTATCGGGGAGGAGAAGAGACTGACTATTGAGCTTGCCCGGTCGTACGAACGAGTACGCCAGTGGCGAGAGAGATGGGGCTGGTCACCACTCAACTCAGATGCCTACGAATCGCCCCCGCCATACTCTCCGCCCCGAGGCCGATCTGTCCAATCCCCCCAAGCATCATCACCCCCTCCGGTAGTCAGATCTTCTCCTGTCGAACAGTCCTCGTCGCCTACCCCAGATCCCATCCCAAATCCACCGATCCCAGGCGATGCAGCACCATCAGCCGAGGCTCTCTTCGAATGTGTAAATACCTTCGCAAAGGGGCATGGGTTTGGTATTGTTCGTCGGAATGCTTACTCGTATAAAGGCCGGAAGCTCAGATATTCATTCCAATACGACCGATTCGGAGAACCCAGACCTACTGAAGGCGTAGGGATCCGACAACGGAAATCTCGGAAGTGTGGTTGTAAGTGGATGGTGGTTGCAGAGGCATTAGAGGAGGATAAGTGGCTTTTACGACAGCACTTAAACCCCGAACACAGCCAGCATAACCACGGACGTAGCATTGGGCCGTCTGCCCATCCCTCCCATAGGGGCCTTACTACGCCTATTAGGGCTACAGTTGAATCAACAAGCCGGAGGGTTGGAATTCGAGCTCGCGATGTGCTGGCTGTCGTCCGGGAGCAGCATCCCGAGTCTGTATTGACACGAAAGGACATCTACAACGCCAGGTCTCTTATCAATCGCGATAAATTCGATGGTTATACACCTACAGCAGCGCTTATCAAGCTCTTCGATGAGAGGGAGATTCCCTATCTCGTCAAGTGGGCCGACGATAACCCGAATCGCCTTCTTGGCCTTGTCTGGACCTTTCCCTACTGTCTTCAGATGTGGAAGCGGTTTCCCGAGGTCATCAGCTTTGATAACACGTATAACACCAACCGCTTCAAACTCCCATTATTCCAGGCAACGGGACAGACTTGTCTAGGGCCGGTTTTCAATGCCGCTTTCGGGTTGATTGACAACGAGAGGCGGGAGGGGTTCCAGTTCCTTTCCGAGAGCATTCGGCAATTAGCAGAACAGCACTCGATCCGACAACCAGACATTATCATCACTGACTTCGACGATTCGATGAAAGCCGCCCTCAACGATCAGTTCCCTGGGGTACAGCAGCAGCTCTGCATCCACCACATCAATTCCAACGTCCTCCTTAGATCGAAGCAGAAGTGGATTAAGGACTGCAGCCAGGATAGCAGCAGCAGCAGCAGTCTTGATGGCAGCGACAGGGAAGCACCTGCCCCGCAGACACAGGCAGAGCTAAGTCCCAAAGACCGACAGTTCATCCACGCGCCAACAGCCGAGGTTATCCCTCATAGCTATCGAGGGGTTCTTATGATGTGGAAGCTTGTCCTCTTCGCAGAGACTGAAGAGGCTCACGAGAAGGCATGGGTAAACCTTTGTCGGGAGTTTGATGACCAGCGGACCATCCTGCGATATCTCCATGGAACCTACATGCCTGTTAGTGCTCAGTGGGCACGCTGCTTCGTCCGCAAGTATCGCAACTTCGGTATCCGCGTCACCTCTGGCACAGAAGCAAGTAATAACAATGTCAAAAGCTATCTTCTTAATGGTATGAGCCACCTCTATCGGTTAGTTGAGGCGATACAGGAGATGATAAGGGACCAGGAGCGGGACTTCGCGCATGCTAGCGCAGAGGACGAGATACTAACTGCCCGCGAGTATCTCGGCTCGAGCTCGGAGTACCTAGGTGAACTGCGAACAACGATTTCGTCGAAAGGTCTCGGACTTATCACAAAGCAATATCGGCTAGCAAAGAAAGCGATGCCGACAGGGAAGAATCCGCTCCCTGATCCTCTCGGGGATTGTGGTGAGGACTGCTCAGTTTCGGTAGAGCTTGGTATCCCCTGTTGCCATAAGATCTACTCGAAGATAGGGTCTGGCACGCCTTTTGCTAAGTGGGACGTTCATCCACGGTGGCGGCTGCGAGAGTCAACCTCTCGAGATCCCTATCGACGGATTCTCGACCCCAAGATCGCCACTGCTCTCCGTGGTAGGCCTAAGAACACTACACAAGTTGTTCCGACGCGGCTAGCTATCGGTACAAGCAGCCAGTCCAGCGTCCAACCGGTCAGTAAACCAGCTAGCCAGGCGTCAAGGCGCAGGCGAGGTCGACTACCTGGGAGTCGGAACAAGTCGACGCTTGCTAGACTTGCCCTGTAAGAGAGCCAACAGGCCAGTCCCTCATCCCAGCCCCAGACACGCAGTCAGTCAGCTACCCTGGGAGGTGGAAGAACTACAGGGATACGTGCCAGCGGACGGAGGACGCAACCAAGCATCCGGAGGCGAAGGAGTCAGTGGGAGATGGTTGAGAGCGACGAGGAGGTTCTTTCTTGTATAACAGTTAGGAAATAGAGATGTAGATAGCTGCCTGCGAGGGCGTAATAGAGTTCGCCTTGTTCTGTATGGAGAACCAGACCTTATTCTGACGCCTGCGCAAGACCAAGATCTGCTGAAGGGGGCCCGACCTAATTGCTTCTACACTGAAAGGGAGATCTTGTTAGTGAAGCTGGCTTCACCGCCTTTGCGAGGATGTACCTATGAGTCGACGGAAATCTAGCGAATCAGATGCCACAAAAGTCATGCCCGTGTAAGAGTCATGCCCGTGTAAGAGTCATGCCCGTGTAGCCAAAATGTCATGCCCGTATAGCAATTCCCTTAATATGCGCCTGTCTTTCATCTATAAGCCCTCTCCTAGTTCGACGTAAGAGATAACCCTACTATGGAAACCAAAGTCACTCAACCCACGGAGACGTTAGTAGACGTGGAGAGATCGTGATGACCCGATCCTTCCACGTCGATACTGGAAGAACAGGCAAGGAGGTACACCACGACGCTTACGACTTGGGGCACGACGAGGCTGGATTATTTGCTAACGTTCAGACCAACCCAAAGAGCAACTATTCGAGTCGAAGAAGGTCCGAATCTACTGGCTGAGTCATTCTACCGCACTATTTAGGCTTATCAGTACAGCCGTTTTGCACATGACGAAATCAGACCTCAGAATCGAGGACGGCTACAGTGTCGATTATCAGATTGGCCCACATGGAGTTATTACCTCTGGTGTTAATACAGAAGCCGAAGCAAACAAAGGACAAAGACTGTCAAGGAGGCGGGGACATAAAAGACCTCATTATAGTATTTAATAACACCGAGAAGGTACTAGCAGAGGGCCTAAGCTTTGCACCAGAATCACAATTCTGGAAATAAACTAATACGGCGGCGTCTTGGATGATGTTAAATAAAACACTTGACAGACTCGGCTTTAGCCAGTTAATAAGTACTAAGTAGAATTGTAACCCAGATCATACCCAGAGGAACTGCCCATAACTCAAGGAAGCGGCGGTGCCTTGGTTTGCAAGTGTGCTAGGAAGACAGAAGGCCTTCCCCATGAACACTTACGACCGACTGCTGAGAATAATGATCTCTGTCCATAATGAGGGGCTAGAGCTCGCTAGTAACCAATGACAAAATTAACTCTTAGTAGAGTGAAATTTGCATAGTCTTATTTTTACCTAGTTATCTCGGGGATTAATAAATAAGTTAAAGCTAATGCATCCCGCCGTTTATTATACATAATGGGGCTTGCTACCTTATAAATTTATACTTCAAGTGCAACCTCCTAATAGATTAGGCGATCAAGCCTATCAAGGATAAGTATATAAGTAAAAAAAAAGAAGGCCTAAAACACATTTAGCATTTTAATAAGAATATAGCATATCTTAAGGATGACATCTATCGCATATTAGTGATTAATCGTTACTTACGCTACCTCTCCACTGGTTTCGATTCTGCAAAGAGAATAAGATTATCATAAGCTCTATGCCCTCTTATTTATCTCATATTCTATAACCTCTAGATACTAGATACTTCGGCCCTCTGAAGCGAGCATATAGTCAATAATCGAACAGCTAACGTACATGATAAGCATGTGCACCAAACAAGTATGTGCACCAAAAATCCCTCAGCCATCACCAATGCCAGTTTAATCAATTAATGCTCAGCCAATGACCATGCCTCAACTCTATTCTGAATGTCAAATTCTTCTTGCACTTCAAGCGCTTCGAAACAACCCAAAATTAGGTCTCCGAGGCGCTGCTAGGTTATACCAAGTTAACTATTGGGCGTTGCGTCGCCGACAAAATGGGATCCAATCGCGACGTGACTGGATCCCGAAATCACGCAAACTAACTGATCTGGAGGAAGAGATCATAGTCAAGTTCATTCTCGACCTAGATTCGCGAGGATTTCCCCCACGACTACGTGGTGTGGAAGAGATGGCCAACCGACTGCTCGCCGACCGCAACGCGTCACCCGTCGGCAAGCGTTGGGCTATGAACTTCGTCAAGCGACATAAAGAGCTCAAAACGCGTTTTTTTCGTAAGTACGACTACCAGAGAGCCAAATGCGAAGATCCGACTATTATTCGCAACTGGTTCAGGCTCGTGGAGAACACAATCGCCAAGTACGGCATCCGATCGGATGACATCTGGAACTTTGACGAGACCGGCTTCATGATGGGCGTCATTGCAAGTGGAATGGTCGTCACAGGTGCAGAAAGGCGTGGAAAGCCGAAATCAGTGCAGCCTGGAAATCGGGAATGGATTACTGTCATCCAGGCGATCAATGCGGAAGGTCGAGCGATCCCGCCGTTCATTATAGGTTCGGGCCAGTATCACCTCGCCAACTGGTACCGAGAAAACAACCTCCCAGGCGATTGGGCTATTGCAACATCCCAAAATGGCTGGACTGACAATGAGATGGGCCTCGAGTGGCTAAAGCACTTTGACCGGTCTACAGCCAAGCGATCCAATAGTCGCTATCGTCTTCTGGTCCTTGATGGCCACGAAAGCCACCACTCGGTCGACTTTGAGAGATATTGTAAGGAGAACAAGATCATCACGCTTTGTATGCCGCCTCATTCGTCTCATTTACTTCAGCCTCTTGATGTCGGGTGCTTTTCCGTGCTTAAGCAGGCATATGGCCGGGAAATCGAGCATCTGATCCGATGCTCTATAACCCACGTTTCCAAGACCGAGTTCTTTCCGGCTTTTTATGCCGCATTTGGGGCCACTATGACAGAGGAAAATATCAAAGCAGCTTTTAGAGGTGCCGGGCTTGTCCCACTTGACCCGGAACATGTGGTCTCGAAACTTGATGTGCAGCTACGGACTCCAACGCCAGTTGAGGAGGAGACTGGCCCCTCTACCCCGTGGGTCTCAAAGACGCCAAAGACGGTGCTTGAGGCCGGGTCGCAATCGGAGTATCTCGCAAAACGGATCAGAAGGCATCACAGCAGCTCACCAGAGTCAGTTCTGGAAGCATTGAAGTCTCTTTCCAAGGGGGCCAAGGCGGTCATGCATGAGGTTAGCTTATTAAGGGTCAAGGTCCAAGATCTTGAACGGGCGAATGAGATACTAAGCCGGCGGCGGAGGGCAAAAAGAACCCGACTACAGAAAGGAGGAGCAATGACAATAGAGGAAGGAAGGCAAGTAATTAATCAGATGGATGTCGATACGCAGGTAGTGGTTGAATCGTCGAAAAGTTGTGGTCGGGAAGGGTCAGCGCGAGGGAAAGAAAGGCGTTGTGGAGCATGTGGCAAGACAGGACATAATGTAAGAACATGTCAGATAGTTGTTTCAATATCTGGTGAAGAGTCTGGCGATTAGTTTCAATTGATCGGATGATTTGTCGTCTTTTTGTGATCATTTCTATTTTAAAGGTTAAGATTTGTTGGTGCACATACTTGTTTGGTGCACATGCTTATCATGTACGTTAGTCAAGTCACATATTAACCATATGACCAAGGTTAACTTAATTACTTTTAAGGCCGCCTTCTTTGCTATTATAGGAGAAATAAATATCAAGTCAGGATTAGGGTATTGGGATTAGTACCTCTGGACCCGACAGTTATCCTATCAAAGCTAGATATCAAGTTACAAACGCTAACGTCCCGAGTAAGCCTAATAACAGCGGCGGGACCTTGGACTTCCCAGATACCTCATAACCCCATGGAAGCCATTTTATAATCAACACCAACCAAATATCGAATTGCTCGACACCAGAGTAACTCACAGATACCGA
Organism: Fusarium sp. 190-020-2; assembly: GCA_014884825.1. NCBI lineage: Eukaryota > Fungi > Ascomycota > Sordariomycetes > Hypocreales > Nectriaceae > Fusarium > Fusarium sp. 190-020-2. The sequence goes on along the minus strand of JACTAS010000322.1, from coordinate 3,977 downwards.
TATATAAGGCCGTAGACGAGCTTGCGAAAGGCACACAAGTTTTAGCACATTGAGTAACCCTTCTCAACGACCAGGTCTATTCACTATAAAGGACTAATAAGGCGCTTAGTAGGCATCGGAAGGCAAAAAGAACAAGACTATAGCTTAGTGAGATGACGGCTATTCAGCTAGGGCAGGACATAATATCTCAAAAAGGTATCAAGAAGAGGATCGAGAAGGAAATAGACGGGAGTGGTAGCCAACCTGGAATAGGCGCAGCAAGTAAAGGGAACCGCGGAAGGTACGGCAAGTCCAGAAACAATATGCTGGCAATGAGGAAGAGGGAGATTTTATTTACATATATAATTCCGAGTAGCAGCTTGGAATTAGATATGTTGTGGTGGTGTAATTAACGTTGACATAGATGGAGTGGTGGAAAATCCGTCGTTCGCTTATATCCGCTGCTCGCTTATACAAAACGTTACATGTTTCCAACGTTAAAAGAGTACAAATTTGCACCGCTATTGCGTTGCATCGTTTTGGACTAAATGAGGGGAGATGGGGATTTCGTCGAGACCACTATGAAGACGGCAACCCATAAACCAAGAGTTTTCCCCGTAAAGCCGAGGCACAGCACCACTGGAAGCAAGGCCCGAATAGTTGGCATATAGCTCCGCCGAAATATTCGTGCTAGTGGATCCAGGTCGATCTGGATCATCGGTCATGTCGGAGCTTTGAGCTTTGAGCATTGACAAAGGCTGAATCGAGCTCTGATCTAGCAAGTTAAAGTAACGATAATTGGCCAATTCTAGACCCTTAAAACTTGAACTTGGCTCTATTCGAGATAACGCGACCAAGAAAGAGGCAGGATGTTGAGCGATGTAACCCAATGGACTAGTTCGGCGCCAGGTGTATCTCCGTCTTTGGCTCTCCTTCCAGATTTGACTTACCATAAAACGCACATTCCCCGAACGCCACTGCCTCGGAACAGGCCCTGCCAATCTATCCCGCTTTTCGCTACGAGCCCCACCCTTGGCAGTTTGCGCCCTCTTGGTTCTTGTCCCGCGTCGTCCCCTGGCCATGGCTGTGGTCAAGGGCTCCAATCATTCAGTCATGGTCATCAACAGGGGCCGATGAATGAAACAACCTGCCTTCTGGTGACTGCACGCCTAGCTATCAGCGAAGAGACCGAACTCGATGGCGCGCGATCATGGCGTTAAACCAGTCTTCGGGTTGCCGTCCACACTTTCGGTTTGTTATATACCCTCAATTCCACAATCGACGTTGCACTCACGTCCTACCAGTTTTTTCAAAGCCGGAATACTCCACCCTACAGTATCTCCATTGACTAGTGCTAGGCTCGCCGCCCTAATATCGACAACATTAATATATTAAGCCGGCGCCATCGATCTCTAGCACTGATCTACCCCCCTTTCTAGCCCCTCGACTAAATCGGATCATTTTGACACAATGGCTCATATCGCTGAATACATCGTCAGTATTGATGTTGACCATATAACAAGGCCACCCTCTCAGTCCTCAAATGACTTAGTATGAACGCAACTCCCTCGACACTTTAAGTCTTTCGTTTAGCCCAGGCTTACCAATCCTGTCTCTTCAGAATCAGCTTCATCCAGAGAAGCCATTTACTCGGGGAGTGCGACAGCCCGACCCACCGCGGAAATACCAGTTCTTCCCCAAGGAGACGAGGTTGCCGGTCCTTAACAGCAGGACTAAAGGCGTGGACGTCAAGAAGGCTATTTCTACACCTTCGCTGCCAACGAGTGATAGGATAGACAAGCTCGCGCTAGCTCCCAGTGGCCTCACAAAGAGGCTCAACCAGTATATTTTGGTCCGACAGCGCAAAATCAGTGTACCAGAGCTTGGACCTATGACAGCAGTTCAAGAACTTGCCATTGATTCCCGTATGTGATCCAAGACTAGCATTTGACTTGATCTTGTGAACTGACTGAATACCAGCTGCTATTCCTGGACGCCCGACGCCCTCACACGCGCGCTCCACTAGTGTCCCTAATAATTCGTTCGGAGAGTACCAGCTTACGGACACTTTCCTTTACATCTCCAGCGATGATAAAGGTTCCCAGTCTCAGTCTCTCGGCAAGGAGGCTCCTCAGGCATGCTCTCAAGGCATAGCCACCGTCTCGCCGAAGTGCCTTGACCCCCCGGTCAATCCCAAGTCTGATGTACCATTACCCTTACTCCAGCGCCTGCAATCCCTCAACTACTCCACTACTAGGAATGAATCCCCTAGACATGGCCGCATCAATGGATCCCCTCAAAGCCGCACGGCCTCCATACCCAAGTCTTCTATGCCCGATCTCACGGCACCTAAGTCAGCATCGACCAATGCCACGTCCTGCGGCACGCCGGCTACTCCTGTTTTAGCACCACTAATGGAGCCTAATGCCGCATATCTTAACCTACGGAATGGAAGTTACACTCCTCCCACCATCACGACGGAAGTAGGTAATGCCTCCCGAGGCCACCGAAGGGGTGACTTGGAATCATCGGGGACTATGGGCAGAGGCCTACCGAGGGAGGGATCTGGCTTAGGTACCAACAACGATCCATTCGTCCAGAGACCAGAGTCGAGGAGAGGCAAGAGCTTGGAGCAAAAGGCCTTTGAACCGTTGCCTATTGGTCTGAAGCAAGCCGATGCCTTTGAGCAACTCGAGCAGTCTGAACTTACTTTACTTCAAAAGAAAGCGTTCGACCAGGTAAGACGATTTGATATTCTTAAGTCAGCGGATGTCGAGACGCTTTCTAAGGTCAGTCATATAGTCAGTATTGCCAGCGGAACCCGACTAATAATTATACAGGAACTCCGTCACTTGGATGAGAGGATTGAATACTTGCGTCATACCTACAATGCTCTCCGCATAGGCCGCCGGAACCTCCACTCACGCATTTGCCAGTACCTGCGCTCTTCTAGTATCGCCAAGTTCAGCCATGAGTTGTTGCTGAAACAGGAGGAAGTACTTGCGAGTCTGGATGCCTCTATTGATGACTGGGTGATGAAGCTGGAACAGGCAGAGAACCGACAAACCCGCGTTCATCAGAAGCTTCTCGAGCATATTGCTGTAGCTGCGTGCCTACCTGTTGGCGGATTGACCACTACACCGGAGCCACAACAGACCAACACTCCTGCTTCTAGCACCGGTGACATATCGACTCCTTTGCGAAGCCCCTCCAAGGAAATATTCGCATCCGCTCGTCCCTTGAGCACCTCACCCTCGCCTCAACGCGCCGTAGCTCGGGTTCTCAGCACCGTCGCGGAGCAGTCTATTATCGGAAAGATAGCAAGACGAGAACCTGAGCAGCATGTGACAAGGACTGCATCTCCGAATCGAGCCGATGTGGAGATCATCTGCATCTATGCTGGTGATAATTTGTATGTTTGACGAAAGGATATCCTGATGCCAGGGCCGTCTCTCCTCTAGCGTTACCACCAACAACCCAGAAAAATGAGCCTATTGAGGGCGCCATCTCCCTTCTCTCAAATTTCGTCTAATATGATCTGTAGAAACTGGACAGCGTCCATCTTTGTCCTTAATCATATGCAATAGATGAGTTGGAAGTTATCGGGAGCGAAGTTGGTGTATGTGTTGCTGCCCACTGCAAGACGATGTATCCTGAATCAAGTCTTCTTTCCTCAACAACAGGCCCGTGCATCAGGCATTTTTATTTCGGCTCGATTGGTGGCGGGGCTAAGCAACTCAGTCTCTCGACGCCACACCGGAGGGCAAAAAGAACAAGTCTCTAACTAGGTGGAATACTTTCTATTTAAGCAGGGCAATATATGATATCTCAGAACTGTATAAAGAAGAAGATCGAGAAGGAAATAGGCAGCAATGGTAGTCAGCCTAGGGTGGACTAAGCAAGTAAATAAAATTACGGGAGGTGCGGCAAGCCTAAATATAGTTTGCGGATATCTAAGAGGGAGTTATAATTTATATAAATAATCCTAAGTAGTATTT
>JACTAS010000321.1:0-11188 GCA_014884825.1 Fusarium sp. 190-020-2 | reverse complement strand
ATTACTAAGACCTTAAAATAATTATTATAATAAAGTTACTAAATAATATAAAAAGTAATAAAAAAGATTATTAAATAATATAATATTTATATTAAAATAAAAGTATAATAATATAAACCTTATAAAATATTATAACTAATAGAAGTTATAAAATAATTATAAAGCTTAATTATAATAGACTTTATAACTAAATTACTATTATTAAAAAATTCTTTAATTAAAATCTTTTATAATAATATTATAATTATTATAAATAGACTAATAAAGTTCTTAATTTACTTACCTTATAAAGAGGTAATAAATATAGGAGTTATAGCCTATATCTTCTATAATAAGGTAGTAAGGGAGTAAGGACTATTAAGAGAAATCTTATTAAATAAAGGATTAATATTTGCCTTTAAATTCTAGTAATTGCTTATAGCACTTATAGGAGTTAATTACTAACTTATAATAGCTTTTAGACTATAAGTAAATAGCTAAATAAAATAAATAAATTAAGTATTAAAATAATACCTTTAATATTATATTAATTATAAATAAGATAATTAGGTTAAGAAGTTACTAAGTGCTTAACTAGCTTATAATATTACTTATAATAAAAGTATAAAACTTATATTATTTAATATAAATATTGGATTTATACCTAATATATACTATAATGCTTAAGAACTTAAGAATATAAACCTAGCAGTAATTATTATAAGTAATAAGCTAAAAGAAATATATAATAAACTTAAAACTAAACTAGAATTTATTAAGAAAAGGATATAGAGATACTATAACCTTAAAAGGTTAAAGGGATTAACCTTTATAAAGGGGGATAAAGTTTACTTATTTATTAAAAATATTAAAATAAATTAATTAAGTTATAAACTAGACTATAAGTACTTAAAGCTAGTTAAAATTAAATAAAAGATAGGAGAAGATTAATATAAACTAGATTTATCCTTAAATATTAGATATTACCTAATTTATTATATCTTAATACTTAAATTAGCTGTAAATATAATATATATAAAAACTAGTAATAAACTATAATAAATTATAAGACTAAAGGTATATAAAGTAAAAGAAATTAGAGATATATAAAGAATTAATAAATAAAAGATATATTTAATTAAATAGAAAAACTACTTAAAAAATAAAAATATATAAAAACTAATAAAATACCTTATTAATACCTAGTAACTTTTAAAGAACTTTTATTAATAACCTTAAAAAGTAAAGGATTAAAAATTAGGTTTTAGTTTATAATATTAGTATTACTAAAAGACTAAATATCTAGAACTGCTATATCCTCTTCTTAAGTAATAATATTACTTATAAAAGAATTTATATTATTAATAATAAACTAAATACCCTACTTATATAATAAATACTTTTAATAATAAATATAAGATAATCTTATAATAGCCTTATTAACCTTTTATTAGGCCTTAAGAAGCTTTTCCTTAACTTCCTCTTTTGCCTATTTTAGATAATTAGACTTATAATTTAAATAAGGAACTAAAGAGAAAACGGTTAGTAAAAGGCAATAAGGATAAGGGAAATAACATATAATAGGCAATTATAATACTAAAAGCATTATAAGATTAACCTTATTAAGTATATTTAAAGTAATAAGAAGAATGCTTAATTATTTTATAATAAAGGCCTTTAGCCTTATAGAAGGAATAAGGCATAATATTAAAACTAAATTTTATAATTAAATTTACTAAATAAATATACTTTAAAATCTTATAAGATTTTAATTAAAGATTCTATAATATAATAATTAGTAAGGTATATTAAGAAAATAATAAAAAAAGAGAGTTAGTACTTACTAAAGCCTGATATAAAAATAAGAAGATATATAGGTCTTAAGGGCAAGACTTAATAAAGGGGAGAGATTATATTATAACCTATATAGCTATATTATATAGCCCTTATAATTTCTACCTATTATAAAAGGATTACTTCTCTTAGTAATAATCTTCTTTTATTAGATTACTTAAATTATAATACTTTAAGATTAAATTATCCTAAATTACTAATAATCCTTAGAGATCTAACCTTTAGATTATTATTATTCCTTATTAAGCTATTAGGCTATCTTTAGTATATAAAATATATTTATTAATACTTTTATAAAACTTAGCTTATTAGCTATTAATAAAGCATTTTTATATTAATAAGCCTAATATATATTACTTAATTATTAAGAGATATAATACTTTATAATGCTTAGTATTATACCTTATGCAATCTGTAAATATAAACCTAATATAGACTAGTTTACCTGTTTAGAAAACCTAATTATTATAATTAATTAGAAGTTAAGTTATAAAGCATATTAAATTTAATATAAAAAAAGAATTAAAAGAAGTATATATCTTAAGCTATAGCTGGAATTATATCCCTTTTGCCTATTACTATAGATAATTATGTAATTTCTCTATCTTAGCTTGACTTTCTTATCCCTTGCATATTTACTATTTCTGTTATAATCCTATGTATTAGTATTAAACTAATAAAACCTAATAAAAAATAAGTAAATTAAAACTTTTTAAAAGAGTTTTTAAAAGCGTTTTTAATTTTATTATAAAGCCTAATTATAATATATATATAATATTATATATAATTAACTTTTATATTATATATAAACTAATTATAATTATAATAATATTTAAATTAATTATATATTTAGATTAAGAGGTATATAAATATGTTAGGGCCTTAAAGCTAAATAAGGCAAGGGGGTTAAGAAAGGCTAATAAGGTTAAAACTATAAAGAGATAATAAAATAGGCCAGTCTTAAAAGAAATAAATTATATTATTAAAATAATACTATAAGCTTACTATATAAATATCTTTACTTCGTTAATTATTATTAATTATTATTAATTATGCAATTTATTAATAGTATTACTAAGGCTTCTATCTACCATATTAGTAATAATTATACCTTGGTAAAGGGCTGCAGTGGGTAACCTTGCGCTTGGTATAACTGCTGAGGCGGCGCATTGAAAGGTTGAGATTGATAATTAACGATGGTTACAGGAGGTCCTCCAGGGAGAGGGCATGCACCAGCCATGTCAATGTGCTTGTTGCCATTTTCCTTGCTCCACGCCGATGGTGACATAATGAGGCTGCTTGAGTCCGTATGGAAAATCGACGTCAAGAGTCGCCCAATAGCTACTTGCTTAAGTCTATGCCTAAGGAGGTCCAGGCTCGATTTGCCTACCACAGTCATTGCCGTAACACTAAGAATAATGAGGCCTATGACCAAGACAAGGATGAATGCGGGTATGCCGAAAACCCAGTGGTACTTGATCTTGCGAACAGACGGTATTACTTTTAGTCGAGCTGCTTGATCAGGCTCCTCGTTCCGGGCCCCGAGTACACCCTTGGATCCCACCAAGGCGGAAGCCGCAAGGTCATTCCAGAGCAGCTTAAAGACCATAGGCATCGAGTCTTCAGAGGAAGAGAGCCTTTTCCACTTCAGCCACAAACTCATGCTTCGCTGAGCAGTGAAGTCAATGACTGGCTCTGAGCTATCGCGGCTATTGACAATAGTCGCGAGTGCAGAGATAGGTACAATTGACCCAGGGATGTTCATCTCGGAGAACCCAGGGTTGAAGCCCGACGTTCCAAACAAATTCTCTTGGGCTGATCCAAGCATATATAGCGATGGCGCTCGGAGAGTGCTAATGTTGCGAAGGTCTTTGAACGCAGGATCCACTATACCCCAGATTGGTTGAAACTGAGCGAGGCCCAGGGACGAGTCCTCAACACCCCAAAGCGGCATGTCATCCACGTTCTTGTACTCCTTCTCCTTCACCTCCTTGATAGTCAATCGTTCGACAGTGTCGCTAGTACCGTTGTGGAAGAATGTGACTGCCTTGACGGTGGCCTTGACAGCTGAAGCGCATGTATACAGGGGCGAAGACCATTTGCTGCCATCTTCGAACAGGTTTGGAGGGCCATCATCAACCCTGTTGGGGACACCGCGGACTAGACTGCAGGATACATATGTATTGTTGAGCTTAGGAGGAGCATTAAGTGTGGTGGCTTGGCAAATGAATTCTTGAAATCTAGGTCAGTAACGCAAGAAAATGACTCCGTATGCTAGGGAGAAACTTACTTGCAGCGTCATAGTCTGCAGCCGTGATCGTATAGGGATTATCATAAATTTGTTCCGTTTTTGAAGAGTTACCCGACGACTTATCCACACCCATCATGTTACCAAACTCGTTGAAGAACTCTAACGACTGGTAGTTTGTATGGTAGATCTCTGTGATAGGCAACTTCCACTTTTTGCCCATCTTGGAGTCAATTCTGTCGAATGCCTTTACCCCTTTGATCTTATCGGTAGGGTCCGAGATATTCATAAAGAGCATATTGATGCCATTGGTGTACCAGGCCGCTTGATATGCTCGTGTTTTCAGATCTGGCTTATTGCCGTTGTTCTCTGCGTCATGCTCGGGGTTGGTCTTGTTGATATGAACGAAGCCGCCGTGGTCGGTCATGAAAAGCTTGGTGACGGCTATACCAGAGCTCGACTTGGAGCTGGTGCTAATCTCAAAATCTATAGAGACATTGAGATTCACGCACTCTGTCTCAGGCTCAAGGAAAAGCAAGTCTTCGGTCCAGGTAGCGCCCTGCGTGTGGCCGACGGGTAATGTATGGTTCCTTAGGCCAACGCCACCATTTTCGCTATCGACGATGAGACCTTCAACTGGTCGAATGTCTTCTCTCAATGCGAACGACTCCAGGGGACGGAAGACACCAACTGCAATAGGTGTGCCGTTGTTGTAGTTTTTGTTATACTGTGCGGTCAGCTGGCGCCATTGGATGTCGAAGTAATTGGAGATGGTGGTTCGACGCTTCTTGGTTCCGCTCATATAGATGTCGTGGAGGATGTTCGGCACAGTTGTATTAGTGCCGTAGAGTATTGAACAGTTAGACTGCAGACCGTCGGATGAAACAATGGTGACATCAGAAGTGTACGGACAGGGAGCAAGGCACATTGGTGAATAATTGCAAGTCCGTGTGAAGGTCTTGTTATCGCGCGGTGAGGTGCCTTGCAGGAAGGTACTCGTGTCTTTCACGTACTGAAAGGTTGCTGAGATAGATTCGCTGGCATTTTCATCTTGTTCATACAATCCCAGGGGAGTGATCACACCAGCAAGGGAGATAAGCAAAGCCAGCAACGGTACCATCGAGGCCATCAAAGAAATAGACGTGCGGACACCCTTTTGTTGGGTCGAGTCGGCTCGGAGAAGGGTAGGCCAAAGGGAGCTTTGAAGAACCCGCCCTGCAGTCGTCCTATACTTTGTCAGACTACTTCAAAGTAGGGAGGGGTTGCACGAATTTACCATGTCCCCGCTGTCTCACGATCGCGCAGCTGGCCAGCAATAATTAGGGTGATGGCTGTTGGACAAAACAGTTGGGCTGCCAACCGAGTTAGCAAGCCTCTGATGTTCTTATTTTCGCGCAAAAGTCTTCTCAGATCAGGAAGCAAAACTTACCAATCACGATGCCAAAGGCAATGATACCAGCAACGTAGCCCACGGTCAGCTCAGTCATTGTGTTTCTGGACCCGGCTGTAACGCCTTAGTGATCAGTACTGTTCAATCTGTTTTCACTGTGAAGTTTTGAGTTCTGAGCGACAAGAGAGGTGTCTATGTTAGTAATTATTATAAGCGCTCCTTTTTGGCAGCATGCTGGTCCTGGCTTAATTTAGGAACCTGTGCGAGATTTACTCTAGCTGTTCGCCTTACATGGTTCATTCAAAAACTAGTAAGCCATTTTAATCATATTTCTCGGCTGGTGGACATTACTGACTGACCATTAGTCTTCGAGAATTTGACCTTTCTCCAGTTTTCATGAAGATCAGCTATAGCCACTAGTGATCCAAGTGCCGACAAGATGTGCGACTCCTGAAAAAGTGGTGCTGGAAGAAGATTGGGAGCGTAGTATTTGCGAGCATCATAGTAAGACGGGTTGAAATTTATCCCGTCATGACCCATATTTGCCCTGGCGCGGCACAGATAACCTATCAGAATCAGAGTAACATGCAGCTAAACGTAGAAAATAAAGCCGGGCGTTTGGGATCAACGCCACCAATTTAAAGCTTGCAGACTATTCCAGGGACCTTCTCAATGTGTCATAAAGCGTGGGTTTAGTGTGCCAGGGCTGAATTTCTTGTGGCCAAGGATCGATGCTTAATTTAACGAACTTGAAGTCTTTTAATAGATCGGGTATGTGTACACAGTTTTCAAACTCTCACATTTACAGGATCGCAACTGAGAGATCATAATGGGGCTAAGCGTGTTTCGTAGAGTGCTAATTAGCCTCTTCATCGCCCATTTGTCTATCGCCTTGATTAGTGAAGAGGGCCGCGAATACTGCACAGGAAAAGGCTCTATTTGCGAAGCATACAACAACGTCGATCGAAAATGCAGAGATGAGACCGGCCCCAAGTATTATGACTGCACCTGCAAGTCAGGATGGGTTCCTTTGCAGAAAGCGTAAGAGCAGCCGGATCCCAAAGTTTACACCAAAGTCATTGTTAACACCAGAGTTGTAGTTGTTACGATTGCAGAAGCGTTATGGGTGAATTCATGTTCGATACAGACGAGAGGAACCGAGCGAGCTGCAAAGATGATGGATATACGGTTGCGCCAATCCCTTCCAGCATTATCTCTCAGCAAAAGGAATACAACAAAACTGCCAAGGTCCCGATAATGTCAGCGACGGATTCATCGACAGATTCTGCAACCGACATCAACTCAGCTTATGCAACCCTCAGTCATGATCCATATACAATGACATTATACGGGCAGAGTGCATCAGTCACTTTACCAGATATTCCCGTTCAAACTGAACAAAATGAAGATAAAGAGAATGCAGCAGGAGGCAATGGCAATGGTGTTTTAATAATATCTGTTTATGCAATTGTGTTAGTAATGTTAATTACTTAATGTTGGATGTCTATTTTGCCTTATACTTATATATATTATTTTTTTCTAATTACTTTATTAATAAATACTTTTTATAATTAGCTTCTTTAATATAATTTATTAAAGTTTTAGTCCTTAGAATTTAAATAATATTATTATATCTTAGTAAATATAAGAAGGGAATAAATATAGGTTAATTTAATATTATATTAATTAATTCCCTAGTTTAAATTACTACCTTCTTATTAATTTTACTTTATCTGTTTTTATATATAAGGTTAATTAGTTACATGTCTTACTATATATATTTAATTAATTAACTTTTAGTAACTAACTTATATAAACAGACTTAATATAATTCCTTTATAAAACCTATGTTATTACCTTATATTTATCCTTACTAATTTAATAGCATCTCTCTAATAATATTAGCTGCCCTTATAAATATACTAAGAAGCTACTCTTTATATATAATTAAATTTAGGCTTATAAAGGCAATAAGGAGAGCTGCCTTATCTAATTAAAAAAGATAACCTCCCTTTAGAACTATTTTCATATCTTTAAGACCTAATATCTTATTATTAACTTAATATAAATTAATTAAATTAATATAATATCTCTTTTTTATATAATTAATTAATTAAATTAGGCTATAATTTTTAATATTTATTTTAATAAAATTAAATTTACTATTTAATAAGAAGTTATTTATAATAATAGTAATTAGTATATATATTATATTATAATTCTTTTATTAACTACCTTTAAGGTAAGTTTAATAATTATATTAAGATTATAGCTAATTATATAATAAGTATAATTATATACTTATAAGTTATTTTATTGAGGTATTAAGGCAGTATAGTTATTATACTATTAGTAAAAAGGGTTAAAAGAGAGAAGGCTAGCTTAGATAATGTACTTAAGTATAATAAATAAATTAGATATAATATTTCTTTAAGTAGGTTAAAGAAAGAAAGTTATTTTAGCTATTAAGAAACTTATAGCTAATATTTATATTACTTAATTAAGATAGTAATTATAATATTAAGGCAAATAAACTTTATTTAATATTAACTTCTATTATAATAGCCTGCTATAAAGATCTCTTTATTTAGGTTATTAGTAAAAAGGCAAAAAAGCTAGATAGCCTTTTATAAAGTTAAATATATATAAAAAAAAAAAAAAAAACTTAAGGTTATTTATTTAATTAAATCTTAAGATTTAAGGTAATTATTATATAATTTACTAAAACTTAATATTAAGGTTATTATTTTTTTTAATATAATATATAATACCTTTTAATAGTATATTAAAAAAAACACTTTTATTATATTATTTTACTTTTATCTCTTTAACTTTACTTTTTATATTATTAAATGAGTATTTTAATATTAAAATATCCTTTTTTATATTTTTTTTTAAAGTTATATAATATACTATTTTTTTAATTAAACTTAATTAAATCCTAGTTTAAATTATTACATTTTTACTAATTTTACTTTATTTATTTTTATACATAGTGTTAATTAGTTATATGCCTTATTATATATATTTAATTTATTAAGTTATAATTTTAAGTAAATTTAACTTTTACTAACTAATTTATATAAAACTTAATATAATTTCTTTAAATTTCTAAACCCTCCCTTTACCCTATATTTATTTAACTTTATATATAAACTCCCTGTCTTTATACTCTTATAATCTAAGAATATAACTTACTTAATTTATATATTATTTATATATAATAAAAAGGATATAAGATACCTATTTTGCCTTTATAATTATATTAATAAGCTACTTTTTTTATTAGGCTAAGTTACTTATAAAGGCAATAATTATTACTGCCTCTTTTCCTATTAGAGGCTAGTTATACCTTAAGGCTTTTTTTCTAGCTTTTTTAATTTAAATAGCTTTTAGTTAATTTAAGCTAAAAATATTATATCTCTTAAATAACCTAGATTTATATAATTAATTAACTTAATTAAATTCTAATTAAAAATAGCTATTTTAATTAGGCTAAATTTCTTTCTTAATAAGAAGTTCTTTTTTATAGTTATAGCTATTATATATAATATAAAGTAATTTCTATTTATAGCCTACTTTAAGGCTAATTTAATTATAGTAATAAGATTATAATTAATTATATAATAGCTTTAATTAGGCTATAGGCTATTATAATTAAATATTATAATAATAGCTATAATTAATATTAATAAGTATAACTAATAAGTATAAAAAGTTAAGTTAGGTAATATACTTTATAATAAATAAATTAGGTATAATATTCCTTTAAGTAAGTTAAATAAAAAAGATTAATTTAGCTATTAAGAGCTAGTATTTATATTACTTAATTAAGGTAGTAATTATATTATTAAGGCAAATAACCTTATTTAATATTAACTTCTATTATAATAGCCTATTATAGATGTTTTTTTATTTAAGTTATTAATAAAAAAGCTAAAAAGCTAAATAGCCTTTTATAAAGTTAAAAGTAAGAAAACCCCTAATTTAGATTATTACTTTTTTACTAATTTTACTTTATTTATTCTTATATATAAGGTTAATTAGTTATATATCTTACTATATATATTTAATTAATTAAGTTATAACTTTAGGTTAATTTAACTTTTACTAACTAACTTATATAAAACTTAATATAATTCCTTTAATTTTACCTTTAATATAATTTCTATAAAACCCTGCCTTTACCCTGCGTTTATCCTAAAACTCTATATACAGACTCCCCCTACGCTCTTATAGTCCAAGACCATAGCCAGGCTGTTACTAATTTAAGAGCAGCTCTCCGGCAATATCGGCTGCCCTTATAGATATATTAAGGAGCCACTCTTTATATACAGCTAAGTTACTTGTAAAGACAGTAAGGAAAGCTGCCTTATCTAACTAAAGAGGATAACCTTCCCTTAAGGCCATTTTTAAGTCTTTAAGACCTAATAGCTTATTATTAACCTAATTTAGATTAATTAAACTAATATAATGCCTTTTTTTTATATAACTAATTAATTAAATTAAGTTATAATTAAAGATAGTTATTTTAATAAAGTTAAATCTGCCCTTTAATAAGAAGTTCTTTATAATAATAATAATTATTATATATATTATATAAAGTTTTTATTTATTAGCTGCCTTTAAGGCAGGCTTAATAGCTAGATTAAGATTATAATTAGTTATATAATAGGTATAATTATATATTTATAGGCTATTTTATATAATAGGCATTAAGGTAATATAGCTATTATATTATTAATAAGAAGGGTGAAAAGGTATAAGGAAAGTTAGGTTAGATAATATACTTTAGAAGTATAATAAATAAATTAGTTATAATATATTATAAAGGTTAATTAAGGTATAGTCCTTTAGATAGGTTAAAGGAAGAAGGTTAATCTAGCTATTAAGATATAACTAGTATTAATACTACTTAGTTAATATAGTAATTATATTATTAAGGTAAATAAATCTTATTTAATTTTAATTTTTATACTAATAGCTTATTATAGGGGTCTTATTATTTAAATTATTAGTAGAAAAGCTAAAAAGCTTAATAGCCTTATATAAGGCTAAAGGTAAAGGGAAAAAAAAAAAACCTTAATTAAAAATAATTATTTTTATATAGTATTATACCTTATAATATAAATAGTATTATTATTTTAAATAATTTAATATTAAATATACTTTTTATTTATTTAGGCTTATAATATAACCTTATTATAATAGTTATATAAGCTATTAAACTATAAGGCAAAAGATTAGGCTATAATTATTATATATTTTTTATAACTAAGTAAATAATACTTATTATTAACTTTAATATACTTATTTATTATAATTAAATAATAATTAAAGTATTATAATAATTATAGTAAGCATTTTAGGGTAAGATGTTTAAGCTTATTAGTAAGGCCAGATAGATATCTATAGTAATAAGGTATAAAAGGGTAATATCCCTTTAGGATTAAAGACTTTCCTTATGCTTTTTAAAAGGCTTCTTTAGACTTAATTCTTATTCTTTTTCCTTTATATTTAATACTATTATATTAATTATTTAATTCTATATCTTATAATAAAGACCCTATCTTAATTAAACCTAACTAGTAGTTTATACTTAGCTTATAGTTAAGAAGTATTAGAAGATATTGTTTTATATAGTTCTTTCTTTATTATTACTTTTTACCTTTAAAATATATATATTAATAGTATATAATAAAGTAGTAAATATTATT
>JACTAS010000320.1:0-11199 GCA_014884825.1 Fusarium sp. 190-020-2 | reverse complement strand
TTCACGGGTTTTATTTTTGGTGAATTTTCAACATATGGTTGAAAAATAGCATTCTATATGGGGCAATTTTTTTTTTTTTTGCTGTACGGTAGGTGGGTACGTACGGCAGGTGGGTACTGCATGGTAATCCCTATTCCTTCTGTTGCCGCTTAGTATAACGATGAAATGAATCACGTGGATCGCGGTGATCAGATAAGATCCTATACCTCATATCAGCATCGTTTCCGGCGCGGTCCTTGGCAGGCGTTGCTTTGGTCTTTCCTCCTTGATGTTGCACTTGCGAATAGCTTCATTTTACAGAAGAAGACCCGGCAGCCTCGTTGGAAGCCCTATAGCACGCTTCGAGATTGGAAAGAGGCTATTTATAACGCCATTTTTAACAAGTACGGCACCGATAGCGGCACAAGGAAGAGATGCCGTACAGGGAAGGAAGAAGACAGCGAGGATCTTGAAGCACGGCAAATTCACCTACAAAGAGATATCAATCATGTCCATAGAAGCAAAAATTCCGACTGCCTAGCTTGCAAAGGCTTCCGGCAAGGGCAGCCTCGACCCTTCAAAAAAAGAAGCAAAAAAGGAGGTTATCTACAGCCGATATCAGGAAATCAGCGGCGGTCACAGACCCGGTATGGCTGCAAAGTATGTGAGGTAGCTATTTGTAACACAGCGAGCTGCTGGTACTTCTATCACACGCAAAATTAGGTGTGTGATAATGTACTTCATGTAGCGCTCATTTTGATAGGTCCTACACCCCTGTCGTGACCCCGCCGGAGCTTTATGCCGCCTGAAGAGATAGGGATAAGAGTGTGTGCACGGACAGGACTGTTATCGTGCACGGACCAGTTTTGTTGTATCCTGTCATGTTACCACCACGACTGCGTACAGGAGTAGGGATACTGTGTTTTTTAAACGATTGCAGATTGGTTGCTTCGAAGTAGAGTGGAGACCACACTTTAGTGGCCGCTTACCCTATGTACTCTTTAAGGCTATCTTTTTACTCGGTAGAGGTTGCTTTAGAAAGAAAAAAATGTAATTTCTTCAATTAAATCAACTTACGGAAGCTTTCCCTACAGTATGGTGTTCTTTTTAGCTCACGCACTGCTACGGTTGGAAGGTATTGCGTTGAAATTTGTTCTTTTGTTCTTTTCAAACGCATAAGTCAACCCTGACCCCTCCAACCAACATAGATATTTTGGTAAATTCAATTCTACCCCCTGTCAAAAATCAACTCTACCCCATGTAATGTGGGGCAAGACTGTAGGACTAGGCTTAGTCGACCGTGAATTTAAGCTTACCTGCCGTTTGGGTGTGGACGCTGATTAATCGAACCTCCTCCACTTCCGGGGCTTGATTTCTAAGCCTCAACATCCTCCGAACGACCTCAAATTCACCCGAGCTTAGTCGAAATATTCCACTGATCTATGCCTGCTTACTTCGGCGTGACTCACAAATTCTAACAAGTCGGAAGGAGACCTTAAGAAAATGCCACTCGCGGATGAATGACAGTCCGACTCGATGGCTTCAAGCATCATGAACCGCTCGCGAGGCAGCAGATTGCATAGCTCAAACAGGGATGAGGCCGTAATGCGAAGATAGCTATCGCCTGGACTGTAGTATAAAGAGATGGCAAGGTTCCGTAGCAGCCATGAATCAACAAACATCTAGAATACCAACAAACACACTCAGCACTCATTGCTTATCACACTTGCAACGCTCAAAATGACCACTTCTCAATCTCTCACATTTCTCGGCCTCGGGAACATGGGTTCCGCCCTTGTACAAGCTCTTCTGAAGGCTTCTCACAAAGTGACGATCTGGAACCGCACGACAGCCCGACCTCAGGTCAGAGTCGCCGTTGAGGCGGGAGCTATCCTCGAAGCGGATGTCCAGAATGCTATCTCCAGGAACAACATCATTGCCATCTGTCTCCTCGACTACTCCAGCATCAAAAATGCATTGGCTGACATTCCGACCTCTGCCTTCGAGGGAAAAACAATTGTCAACCTGACCAACGGTACCCCGAAACAAGCACGGGAGATGGCAACCTGGGCCGCCTCCCACTCTGCCAAACAATACTTCGACGGAGCGGTCATGGTAACGCCTCAAATGATCGGAGGGCCCCAGTCATTCTTTGTCGTCAGTGGAGAAACCCCCGAAGCATTCAAGCCCATCGCCTCATTCCTTGAACCCCTCGGAAGGCCGGAGTATCTCGGCACAGCCATAGATGCTGCTGCTCGATACGACCTTGCTGCTTTGTCGTCCATGTATGGCATGTTTAGCGGAATGTTCGTCGCTATGGCACTTCTCAAAAAGGGACATGCGATAGTCGACGAGAAGCTTGAACCTGTTGTGTCAGGCAGCCTGAACCCGTTCCTAGGCGCATTGATATCGTATAATGGACTTATTGCTCGATCTTGGGATGATAAGGCGTGGGATGATAACCTGGGGAATCCAATTGGAATGCAAGCACAGGGTTTAAGGAACATTCTGGAGGCTTGTCGTGATGATGGGATAGATGATGGGTTTCTGAAGAACTTGACGACAGCGATGGAGAGAGTGGTAAAGGACAGAGGAGAGAATGGCGGGATTGCCGTAATTGGAGAGTATCTTTTGAACGGACGGTTGACAAATGAGTAATGGCTGGTTACTGAGAGCATTTCAAACCTAATAACAAATCCACGATACCCTGCGACAGAGTTCATAGAAAACACCATACAAATAAAATATGGGTAATTAAAGGTAGGGGGCAGAGTTCATTAAAACAAGAGGGGTCAGAATTCATAGAGTTTTTTAAGCCCAAATCCAGCCGAACTTGGTTCAATTGATAGCTCAAACGTACACGATAAGCAGGTGTTACAGATAAGCGAATGTTACAAAAATCTTCATCTTAAAAATAAAAATCGCAATAAAAACATAACAAACTATCTAATCATTTAATTCTAATTACTATACTCTTCTGCAGAGGCCTCAATACCCTCCTGACAGGTCCTTGCATTATGCCCGGCCTTGCCGCATCTCCCACAGCGCCGAACCCCCGGTCGCACCGATCTCCCCTGACCACCACTTTTCGACAATTCGGCTACTACCTGCGTATCTATATCTATCTGATCAGTTAGATCCCGACCTTCCTCTATTGTCATCTTCCCTCTATTCTGTAGGCGGGTTCTTTTTGCTCTGCGCCGTCGGCTAAGTATCTCATTCGCCTGTCGAAGATCTTGGATCTCAGCCCTCATTAAAGCCATCTCATGCATAACTGCCTTCGTTCCTTTTGAAAGAGACTTTAGTGCTTCTAAAATTGACTCTGGAGAGCTGCTTTGATGCCTTCTAATTCGTCTTTCAAGGTATTCAGACTGCAATTCAGCCTCAATAATTGTCTTTGGGGTCTTTGAAGTCCAAGGTTGTGCCTGGCCTGCTTCCTCCTCAGCAGGCGTTGGAGTCCGTAGCTGCACATCAAGCTTTGAGACTACACTTTCGGGGTCAAAAGGAACAAGGCCAGCTCCCTTAAAACCTCCCTTAATATTCTTCTCGGTCATAGTGGCCTGAAAAGCGGCATAAAAGGCCGGGAAGAACTCGGTCTTGGAAATATGCGTTATAGAGCTTCTGATCAGATGCTCAATTTCTCGACCATATGCCTTTTTCAGCAGCCCAAAGCACCCGACGTCAAGAGGCTGAAGTAGATGAGATGAATGAGGCGGCATACAGAGCGTGATAATATTATTCTCCTCACAATATATCTCAAAGTCGGCCGAGTGGTGGCTTTCGTGACCATCAAGGATAGAAGGCGATAGGGACCAGTTGATCGGTTAGTTGTGCATCGGTTAAAGTGCTTTAGCCACTCGAGACCCGTCTCATTATCTGTCCAGCCATTTTGGGTCGTAGCGATAGCCCAAGTGGCCAGGAGGTTGCTTTCTCGGTACCAATTGGCAAGGTGATATTGGCCTGCAACCACGATAAATGGATCAATCGCCCGGCCTTCCGCATTAATCGCATGGATAACTGTAACCCATTCCCGATTTCCAGGCTGCACAGATTTTGGCTTTCCACGCCTCTCTGCGCCTGTAATAACTATACCGCTTCCAATCATGCCTATCATAAAGCCGGTCTCATCAAAGTTATAGATATCATCTGATCGGATACCATACTTCGCGATTGTATTCTGTACGAGCCTGAACCAATTGCGAATAATAGTCGGATCTTCACATCTAGCCCTTTGATAGTCATATCTCCGCTGAAAACGCGTCTTAAGCTCTGGTTGCCGCTTGACGAAATTAATAGCCCAGCGCTTGCCAACTGGTGATGCATCGCGATCAGCAAGCAGTCGATTGGCCATTTCTTCAACACCACGATGCCGAGGAGGAAATCCTCGCGAATCGAGGTCGAGAATATACTGAACTATGATCTGTTCCTCTAGATCAGATAGTTTCCGCGACTTTGGGATAGTATCATGTATAGAGAGTATGCCTTTGCGTCGGCGCCATAGCTTCATAGGACCAACTTTATATATCTCTGCAGCTCGTCGGAGCTTTAACTTAGGGTTATTTTGGAGCGCCTGAAGAGCAAGAAGAATTCTAGCCTCTTCATTTAATTGTGGCATATTGGGTGGTTGAGAATTAATTGATCATATAGAAAGTGAGGTGTATGAGGGATTTTTGTAACACTCGCTTATCTGTAACACCCGCTTATCATCTACGTTAGCTATAAACTTTAAAGTCTATTTACACTGTGAAATACACTGTATTTTAAGGTTTTCTATATAAAATAAAATAATTAAAAATCTTTTAAAAATAACTTATTATATAATAGGCTATACTATTATAAGAAATAATTTTATTTAATTTTTAATTTATTTATTTAAGTATTAACATGTTATAGGGTAAGCTATTTTTTGCTGCACAGTATACTGGCCGGTTCAGTTGTCTGGCCGGCTCGCTTATTAAATACGTTATAGAGAATATAATTATAAGAAATAATATCTAATTAAATAATATATATACCTTTAATAAAACTGGATTTATAATAAATATAATTTTAATTAGAAAAGTAATTATAAGGGCATAGAGGCATAGAAAGCTAAAATTAATATAGCCTAGAAGTTAGGAATAAGTTATAATAATTAAAGGGATTAATATAGTAGGCTAGGCTATCCAGCTATTTATTATAATTATAGGTAAATATTACCTTTATAACTAGTATAATGAACGTAGCCTCTTTAGTAATTAAGCTATTACTATAACTTAAAATAAATAAATAAATAATAAGACAGGTCCTCTATAGAGATATTACTTTTATCTCTGTATATTGCCTCCAGAAGCTGTACGTCTGCTTCCTGGCTTTTCGCAAGGTTGCTAAATCGTTCTTATCCCTGGCCATGGAGAAGGATAGGATCACGGCTGTGGAAGCACGGGATCTATTGATTGGAATTGACCAGCCTGGGCAACATCAAACTACAGCTGCGGAGGCTTCCACCAGCTTCATCATCGATCCTGTAGCTGACAGGATTGGTGAAGCTCAAGTTCACGCAGTGGCTGATAGGTTTGAAGAAATGATTTTGTTTGACGAGTTAGTCGATATGAACGCAACTCTTGAGCTAGCTGGTGACTCGGAATCTTTATAGGACCGGTTGCCTGAGCGATGTGGATGGAATTTCACCTTCAGAAAGATCATTTAAGCTGAGGTGAAAAGGAACTACTATTGAAGCCAAGGCAGTAAAGCATCGGGTTGTTATAAGACGTTAACTATGTAAGCTGACTGTGAGGAGACCATGCTTGATGACGTCACAACCAAAAATGGCGACAATCTGCAGCTTATTTCATACCCCTCTTCAACATGATACGATTTTCCAAAGAAAACTGAAAAAAAAAGCCGCTAAGTCACATCGTCGCAGCAGACCTTATCATTTCAAGCATCGTCCCCTTTTGCCTTCAAGACATCATGGCTGCACCTACAACCCTAAGTGCCACAGACTATATCCCGTCGTGGGCGTCAGACTGCCCAACTTGTGAAGCTATATGGTGCCTATTCGCAGACCCGGAATCTTTCTCTGAGGTCAGCTTTGGATCCCATCAAGATATCGCATCGATTAAATGTCCGAACCACAAAGAACTAGCTCAAACATTCTCTGATTTCATCCTCTCTGAAGATCATGAGGGCGAGCAATTTGAGAATGGTGATATGGGATTGAAAAGATTACATAAAGGTCTGGACGTAATGATCATTCATTCTTTGTCTAAGCTTGGCTCAGGTTGGAACTTGCGGTTAGCAAACAAACATGACATTCCCAGTCATCCAGGCCACGTTCGTTTGCTAGATACAAAATGGGCAGATGTTGAAATTCTGAAGAAATGGAAGCATAGATGCCTTTCTTCACATGGCGAGAAATGCGAGAACCCTCTCAAAGTCTGGCCAGCTCGACCTGCTTGGCTGATCGATGTGCAGGACCAATGCATTGTTCCAGGCCATATATCCGGTGCCTATGTGGCCATAAGTTACACTTACGGCAAGCACACTCCACGAGTTGTCACGTCTAACGATTTTATGAGACTGGAAGAGCCTTCCGCTCTAACTACGTCTCCATACTCGAACTACGTCTCGCCAATGATTCGCCACGCTATGTATATAACTATGCTAATCGGTGAGCGGTACTTGTGGGCTGATGCACTTTGTATCACTCATTTTAACCCCGAGGCTGCTTCTGAGCAGTTGCAGTCTATGGGAGCTATCTATGCCAATGCCATTGTGACTATCATCGCAGCTGATAGTGACTCCGAGTCAGGCATACTTGGCCTCAAGGGTGTATCCCACTCGCGAGAGATAATTCAACCTACCATACCTTTTGGGGATGAGACACTAGTCCGTCGATGGAGCCGCAATCTGGAGGGCATAGGTTATTTTCGGCCATATTTCAGTAGAGGCTGGACGTTCCAAGAATATGCAATGTCAAAGAGAAAGATCATCTTTCACGATTTTGACCTACACTGGGCTTGTGCGTGTAGTACGTGGAATGAGGATTTAACTCTAGATACCGAATCGGATATGACAGTCCAGCTTCAACCTAATCTCTTAATGGCTGGCATACCGGATGAGTTGTTTCTCGGCAGATATATCAATTCATATAACGAGAGGTCGTTGACCTTTGACGAAGATGCCTTCCCAGCCATCTCCGGTTTATTATCTATATTCAGTCGATCTTTTGAAGGAGGGTTTCTCTATGGACTGCCAGAGATGTTTTTCGATCATAGTCTGGGCTGGGAACCAAGTTATGTCTTTGATCTTGGACTTCAACGACGCGTTCCATCTGAAAGACCTATCCAGAAACAGTTTGCATCTTCTGATCTTCCTTCGTGGTCATGGTTAGGTTGGAAAGGGTCGGTTGATACGTATTACCCAGCAATTCAAGTCATCGATCAAATGGACTACATTGAGGAAGTGTTTCCCATCACGGAGTGGTATACCAGTAGTTCACCGATGGCATTGCCAGAAGAAAGACGAAGAATCCATGCAACCTGGTATGAGAGGCGTGATGGCTATAAGGATTTCACTAAGCCGATGCCCCCTGGATGGACGCGCCGAGATGCTACCACTGGGACATCACCTCAGAAAGTACCCCGTCTGTACCCGGAAGGATGCGACAGATGGGTCTTTAAGCACGAAGCTATGCCGGAACTCTGGGGAGAACCCTTGGAGTGGTACTATCCATTTCCGCTGAAAGAGATCCAGGCCTCAACGCCTCCATTCATGCCAGAACAGACCCAATATCTGTTCTGCGAGACTGTTCAAGCCAGGCTGTCAGGATACTCACAAGACCCCAGTGAACCAGAACTGGAAGAAGACCACCGGGTGATACTTTGTGACAGACTTGGAAGCGTTATTGGATCTATAAAAGTACCGAACCAGGATTTGAGAGATCGTTTCCCGAAGACTTTTGAAGCATATGAGGAAGGGTTTGCGGTCGATATCGTTGCGGTATGCAAATTAAAAAGAGATTCCAAAACATGGAATGAAGAGAAAAGGGACTTCGACTTCCCGGTTATTAAGGAGGACTTATACCTTATACTCTGGATTGAGTGGAAGGAGGGTATTGCATACCGCCTTGCAAGTGGAAGAGTAAATGCAGCTAAATGGGAAAGATTAGATTTAGAAAAGGTTTCTCTCGTTCTTGGATAAAAGGCTAGGAGGAATAAAGTAGATACTCCTTAGTGCCTATAAAAAGTTTAATATTAGAGTTATTAAACCAACTGTGTTATATAACTAGGTCTTTAATACATAACGTACACGATAAGCGCGCAAGAAAGATAAGTGCGCGAGACAAAAATCCCTCACCTTATATCAATACTATCAGATCAATTAATTCTCAATCACATAACATATCGCAATCAACTAATAAGGCTCGTATTCTTCTTGCACTTCAGGCCTATCGGGCAGACCCGAAATTAAGTCTGCGACGAGCTGTATTTCTCTATGACGTCTACTTCCAGACCCTCCACCACCGAGCTCAGGGCAGGCAGGCTCGGGACAATTATATCCCTAGCTCAAACTAAGGAATCAGGAGGAACAGATTATAATTAAGTATATCCTGAACCTAGATTCGCGAGGATTTCCCTCTTAGCATTGCGATATTAAAGAAATAGCGAATTAACTACTTACTAATTATAATATATTACTAGTTAGTAAGCGCTAGGCTATTAATTTTATTAAGTAGTAACCAGAGCTTAAGATATATTCTTTTTATAAATATAACTATTATAAGGCTAAATATAAAAATCTAATTATTATTTATACTTAGTTTAAGCTTATAAAGAATATAGTTATAAAGCATAATATCTAATTAGAAGATATTTAAAACTTTAATAAGACTAGCTTTATAATAGGTATAATATTAAGCGTATAGTTATTACTAGCTTAGAAAGGTATAAAAACCTAAAATTAGTCTAGCCTAGAAATTAGAAATAAGTTACTATAATTTAAGTAATTAATATAGAAGGCTAAGTAATTAATCTATATCTAATAGTTATAGGCCAATATTACCTTACTAATTAATACTAAGAGAGTAACCTCCTAGGTACTTAGTGTAACGGTTGCACAAGCCGTTAAACCACAGGGCAAAAGATCGGGCCATAATCGCTATGCAAGCAATCATGGGTCTGCTACAGCTGCCTTATAGAAGCCTTATAGCGCTGTTACGGGCACGAATCGTAACACTTAGGCTATTATTATAATACTAAATAGCTAGATAGATAATAAGATAGGTCTTAACTAGCTAAAGTACTTTAATTAATATATAACTAACTAATTAGTTAGTGCCTATTATCTTCTAATCCTTAATAGCTATAAAAGTTATTAATTTATTAATTTCTAGCTATATTATAAGGTTAATAATATTATTATACTTTATATACCTCCTTATTTTTTATACCTATTATAGCTACTTAATATTAGGTACTTTAGGCTGCTAAAAAAGGCATATAGGCAAGAAATAAAGTAACTAATTAAATAGTCTATAACCTATATTTCTAAGACTGAGTTCTTCCTGACCTTTTATACTGCTTTTTAATTAACTATAACTAAGTTAAATATTAAGGGGGGTTTTAAAGGAGCTAGACTTACTTCTTTTAACCCTAAAGTTATAATCTTAAAGGTTAATATATAGCTATAGACTCTAACGCCTATTAAAGAGGTGGCCTAATAAGCTTAAGCTTAAACTTTAAGGACCCCAATAATAGTCCTTAAGGCCGGATTACAGTCTAAATACCTCTAGGGCTAAATTAGAAGATATTATAATAGCTCTCCAGAGTTAATCCTTAAAGCTCTTTAGTCCCTTATAAAGGCAGTTACGAGGAATATATAGAAGACTGCCTTATCAGAGGCTAAGAACTAAGAGCTTTATAAGGTAAATAATTTACTTAGCTGGCAGTGCAGGGCAAAAAGGACATACCTATAGAATAGAGGGAGCTTAACTCTACAGGAAGGTTAGGATTTAATTAATTAGATAGATATAAGTATATAGGTATTAGCCGAATTATTAAGAAGTAGTAATTAAGGAAGTCAGGGTAACTAAAGCCTTAGTGCTACATCTCTATGGATTCATTCACTTTCGATGAAAGTGGACGTTTCGCATTGTCATTGGCTGATAATCCCTGTATTTACCCCGCATTCCACTTTCACTTGAAAGAGGGCTCTCAATACAAAACCTCAAGCAAATTTCAAGTCAAAGCGGTGGTCCAGCCCTTTGATTGGTTGATTTCTTTGCTTCTTTTGTCACCGAGTTTCGAGTTCAACCTTATTTGAGGGATCTGAACGTGTCGACGCGCGCACGACGTGTATCCTAGTGTCGCACTGAGCGTGCTTAAAGGGTTAGAGTGAATATGATGAGCAGCAGCAAATGTGTTGATTGATGTCTTAAGTTGTCTCTTGTGCGGGGTATTCCATCCTGCACAGTTACTTAAAGCATATAGCTAGATTACTAATGCCTACCCTGCGACATACGATATACCTTTTGGCCGAAGGGCATAATCTCAGCGTCGGGAATTGCGTGATCCGAAATCCGACAGATTGGGAAAAGGCGCTTGGCTAAGTAACTCAGTATGCAAGCTAAGCTCAATTGAATTAATCGTGAGCCAAGACTTTTAAAGTGGACCACACTAGACCTGTTTGAATTAACCGTGAGCCAAGATATTTTTATGTCAGCAGCCGACTGGAACAGAATCAATCAACGATATACTCCAAATCATTATCACTTATTCCACAGACTAGATAAAAATAGGGGTCTACGCTCATTGAGTTCGGATGACCTTGCTCTATTATAAACCTTACTTTTGTTTTGTTTTGAGTAGTTTTTGTTTTCTGAACTCACCCGTCAACCCTAACCTTCATATGACCATATGAATTTCCGGGGACTTTGAACCAATCAGCGACACGATTCAGCGGTAAGCGATATTGCGGAAATGGACTGACCGCACAGACCCATTTGTATGGGCGATTCTGGCAGAATCGCCTGCGAATAATACCTAGGGCGAAAACGGTCTCCTATTCTATTTGCATTTAAGATGAGTTTCTTAGCGCATGGGCCACTACTCTACAGTGTGAATATTTAAACTGCATACTTTATACATGTATAATACAGAGGACTCATCTCGGAACCTCGATGAAGTCACAAGCGATTTGCACTAGAGGTATCTAGAAGATTCTCAAGTTAACTTAGAC